>JAODAL010034881.1:0-43653 GCA_025379985.1 Phyllomedusa bahiana | reverse complement strand
ACGGAGTTTGAAAAGCCATCTCTCCAACACAGGATTTACAGCCACATTCTTTAATTGGGTAAAACCAGAAGAGATAAGGATGAGCCGGAGCTGGAGAAGGGACCTGAGTGTCTTGAGAGGACAAGGACAACTTTTATCGGGGGAACATACCTTTTTCTGGAGGTTGAGAGCCACGTTTCAAGATTTCAGAGAGAGTAAATGCAATGGCCACACTTAACAAGGAGACTCAGCAGCCAGTACAATGCAAGGGGGTACAATTGCAGTATGCAGCAGGGAACAGGCAATTCAATATGGAGGGTGCAATTGCAGTATGCAGCAGGGAACAGGCAATTCAATATGGAGGGTGCAATTGCGGTATGCAGCAGGGAGCAGACAGTTCTCTTAGGACCCGTTTACACGGTATTTGTCCTGTTTTAGTCCCGTCCCCACGGCCGCGGGGGACGGCTTTTCTCCCCCTTCCCATGCTCATATTCCATACGAAAACCGGGAGGGAAAAATGTGCATTTTAAACGCGATTCTAACCTGTGGTCCGACCCCGGGGGGGTGAAGGGACCAAAACACGGGGGTCGCCGGCCCGGGGCCGGGAGAGATGGGGGGGCCTTGGGGACAGAAAACTGGGTTTTGCGGACTTGCGGAGGAGTGCTGTGGGCCCCGCACTTGCAAGCAGCTGCAGGGAGGGCCAACGGTGGGGCGTTTGAACAAATGAAGGGGGGGGGGAGCAGTGGGTGCCTTACTCGCAGCATTGGGGGGCTCGTGAAGCCGCGCTGCAGCGGCACGGACTTACTCCCCGCCGTCCCCTTGTGGGCGGGCGGCATCACTTCACACTATTATCCAAGCATCAGGAAAGCCCCCTGTACTCGTGCAGGGAGAACGGATACGTACGGCGGGGGGGTGTTCCTGGGTGCAAGGAATTTTGTGTTAAAAACCACACAACCCAAACCATGTAATGTCTGTATTGGTAAAAGTTAAAATGTTATTAAAACCCGTTTTGTACCACACAAGCCATACATTATACACATTACATTTACCCCCCCCCCCCCATAGGGGGGGGGCTGTGAGTGGGAATGAGGGGGCCAATGTAACCCCCATGTGCCAATCACAAACTCCCCCCCCCCCCCCGACAAGGTTTTTAAACTATTTAACGGTTCTGAGGGTACCTTTTATAGTATGTACATGTAGGGTACCGCCCCAAAGGCCACAATAGTAAAACCCCCATGTTCCACCACGTCCCCCCCGTATAAGGTTACATCTATGTAAAGGCTTGGTGGTTACCCTTTATATGTATGTGACATGTGAGGTACCGTCAGAGGGTCACACATATGTAACCCCTCATGTACCACTCACAGGCCCCCTTTTAAAAAGTTAATCTATGTAACGGCCTGATGGTACCTTTAAGTATGTGACTGTAGAGGGTACTGCTAGAGGGTTACATAATGAACCCCTAATGTAGAAAAAATTACAGCTTGAAGTACCCATAAAAAATTATTTTTTGGTTTGGGGTCACCAAAAAATGGGAAAAATTTTTGCGGGGTCACGGCTTTTAGAAAGGTTGAAAACCCACAAATTGAATGTTTTTCGGGGGGCCGGCGTTTTAATATTTAAAAAATGTAACTGCAGCAAAAAAGGGTTTTTTTTTTGGTTTTAGATATGCAGGGAAGGGTTTTTTTCATTTTTGTTTTGCTGTCTGTCCTTTGTTAAGGAAAATTTTCCCTCATTTTCACGCCCGTTTGTGTGGGATGCTGGAACTTGCGTTCCAACCCACATTGTTTTGGGGGAAAATGGAACTACAAGTAGTATGGCCCCCTAAGTCTCCATTTTTAAATAGGGGGGCCCGATTTAAGTCGGAAAAAGGTGTAAGTCCCGGGACTGCCTGTATTACACTTAAAAACAATCCAGGCTGCCTACTCAGGGGCCCTTGGGGGGTTCCCAAGTTTTTTCCCCGGGGGGCCAATTTTGAGCCTGGTGAAGAGACTGAAAAAGGTGCAGATCTGTAATAACACAAATTCAAGAGACTGTGACGACAGGCTCCGTGGCACCAGGGCATTGCAGGGACAGAGCCTCCATCGTGCTCTACACCCTATCTAGAGTGGAAGAGTCCAGCTGGGGGTTAAGGAGTCCCTGCACCTGTGAAGTATCCAACCTCCTCTGTAGGTATCAGACAGCCAATGGTGCTTGCGGGCGGTAACAGCACGTCTGCCCTGATCGCCACGTTGCCTCCGACGCTACCAGGAAATTCTCCACGCGGCAGTTCGGATCCTCAGTCGCTGGAAATGGCCCAATTCCGGCAGGTATGTGAGAGGGTAGCAGGCTAAAAGCTCTGTTGCTCTCACCATTACTGGGCCGGGAGAAGGAAATTGATACGGTCTGAGGATGTACAGGCCGCATTAGGCCAGGGAATTATTCCACCTGCTCCTATCGCCACCTCTGTCAAGAAGATGCCTCCAAAGTGTGGTGGATACTATCCCGCAGCTATCCTCCAAGCAGGCAGGGGAGAACAGCAGGAGGATCATTCAAATGGAGAAGGATGAAGTCAGGAACACAGAACTAACACGTCCTTACCGAATTACAGTCAGGCTGGGCCTCCGGGAACTCCTTTCTTTGGTCTCACTAGGGACCCCAGCAGATGAACCACCATCACTGATGACATACATATACAGTATGCTTACTGTGCGAAGCCCCTTTGAGCTATTGCAAGGACCTTTTTATGAAAAATAGCAACCTTCCTCAGAGGACAATGGTCTGTTCACCATTCTTTACAAAGGCAGATTGGCTTGTGCTTTATCATTCCCCTTTTCTAGTCACATCTTCTCTCTTCTGCTAGATGGACTTTATGGACAGGTCTTCAATTGTTATGTTTGACCCCAACACAAAAGAGACATTACGATGTTATGGGATGGGAGCCCGATAGACCCTCACACCTTGCGTCTGATCCGCAAGTAGATTTTTACAGTGTGTGTTTGTTTTTTGGGTTGTAATTCCCCTCTAAATTGTAAGGTGCTGGGGAAAATATTAGGTGTATTTAATAAAGATTATTATTCTGCATTGGGATTTTCAGGGCTCCATCCAGCCAAAACATCTGGAACTCCAATCATTATCTTCTTCATTTTAAACAACTACCTGAAATTAAAAGGGTTGTTCACTACAAGGATTGCTGCTTTTTTAGTTTAAAGATCTTGAAAAAAGCAAATCGCTTTTGCAATAGTGCCCATTAACATGTCCACCTTTTTCCTAGTTTCCCCTCTTGTATGGTTTGATCAGCTCCTCAGGTGCATAGACAGACCTGTTTGATCTCCCTGTTTGGCTGCCAATGGTTGCTATAGCTCCCAGACCGGGGTTCACGCACCCTAGTGGAAGCCGTAAACACCCCCTGAATTCAAAGTGAAACCAAGAAAACAGGATAAATCATGTGGAGACCCCCCTTAATAATGCCCCCCTACTGTGCCACCTGAAATGTTTTATAACTCCCACTGAGCAGGTCATTGCATCTGCATCAAGCAGGTGGAGGCAGCAGTGGGCCTAATTTTTTTTTAAACAATTTGATCCAGGCCTATGACAGCAGTACTGCCCCCATAGTGTCCTTGATACACCATGGCCCTTTTAACTATAATAAGTGCCCAAAAAATGTTCTGGTCTTAAAATATGGTCATTGCAGTTTTCCCTTGCTCTACTCTTAAAGGAGGTAAAGAACTTTAAAGGGGGAGAAAGGGGGGCTTTCTTAAAAGGGTGAAGAGAATTAAAAACCTAAACCCCCATGTGGTAAGGGATTATTAAAAGGGGATTGTGCTTTTTTAGTTCGTGGTTTTTTCAAAGTATTTTCAATTTCTCAGTCTACAAACCGGGGGTTTCTTCCCTCCACTGGGGTTTTTTAACTGAAGGGATGATATCATCCCCCCCCCCCCCTTCACTGTTCGTGCTCGCTCCCGGGCCCTGTTCGTGCTTGCTCCCGAGCCCTGTTCTCTCCCCTTTTTAAATACCACATACCTGCATTCAACTGACAGTCTTCTATGAACTCATCTTCTTGATCTCTTCCCCTTCTCAGTGGAAGGTTTGTTACATTTGAATCCAGTGTTCCTATGAAGGCAAAGACCCCCTTTATGCAGGAGGTTAGGCACCATGGCAAAATTTTGCTGTTTTCGATTTAGAATCAGCTGCAGTGTGTTCTGGGGGTGTGAAGTGAAAATTGCTAGGCCCCCCCTTAATCGAGTAAAGGAAGGCGGGGATCGGGACATTTTGCTGTTTTTTGTTGAGGCCCTGCAGTGTTTTTTGTATTTCTTCTGGCTGTGGAGGAAATTCCTGCTGGTCCCTTACTTGAGTGAGGAGCAGGAATGTCGTTTTCCAAATCCGACGGGGGCCTGACAGAATGTAAATTAGTAGACCCATCAGCCAACAAGGAAAGGAGGAGGAATCCGCCGGCACTGGGGAACAGTTTTCAGAAAAATAAGTAAGGGATCCTCAAAAAAAACAAGACAGCTTTGCTAATGCATCCAATTGCAAAGTTGTTGTATTCCCACTGTCCCCTTATTTGAAGCCTTTTTAATAAAAAGAACAACCCTTTTAAGGATTGCCCCTTTATTAGGGGTGTTTGTAATGTGGTAATTAGCGATTCATGAGAGAACAGAGATAACCTTCCCTAACACTCCTGAAGCTCTTCTTTTATCCACGTACCAAACGGCTGTTACACAGGCTGTGAAATCAGTCATTCCAAGGCTCTAGCGGTCAGCAGCACCTCCAACTCTTGGTTTGCCAAGATATCTTGCCTCCAGTGGATAGAGGTGTCTATTGCCCAGACCCCTGTGCAAATGGGGCACTATTAGGCTTTGTCCACACGATGATTATTCTAACTTTAAATGCTTGTCTAACGCCCAAAGTAAAATTATCCCCATTGATCCCAGTAGAAAACACACCTTGTAGTGGATACAACTCATATCTTGTTGGTCAGATTTAAAAAAAAAATTAAAAAAAATATTATTGGTTTCCCCAGGGTCCGGATTTTTGTGGAGATGCGGGGGGGAAGCGGAACTTGTCCCATTTTGGTGGGGTGTCCCCTTAAAAAAGGTTTCGGGACTTCAGTCCTAGGGGTTCGGGGAGGCCAGGGGGGTCCGATCCCCAACTTACCTGAGGCTTTGCCCCTTTCATGTTTCCCTGGGCAGAAAAATTAAAAAAGTCTTTTCTCAGGCTTTTTTACAGGCTGCAAACGGTGATCCCAAGGAAGTAAAAATTGTCGTCCCCCCCCCCTTGAGGAGGTTTGGGAGATTTTCATAATAAATGGGGGAAATTATCGCTCGACTCCGAGCGGGCATGAAAAAACATAACAGGGGCCCCAGTGACGTTTTTAAGAACCCCCCCCGCTGTCCCTTTACCTGCTTTCCCATGATCTATGCCCTATTGATTGTGTGATTTTTTTGGGCAGGTGACAGGGACTCTTTCTACTTCTTCTAGTAGTGCTCCCTGGTTTTGGCTGCGTGCTGAATTGTTTGTCCATTCGTGGTTCTATATGGTACCTACCCTCCCCCCCCCAACTTTTTTTTGTTTTTTGGTTATATGTGTTCCTGTGTGTCCCCCATTTTTCTGTATAAAATTTTTATTCATGTTTTTTTCTTTCTGCATTGATTACCGCTCCACAATGACTGGCCCCTAGTTTCTCACACGAATCGAGCTTTTTGGGAACCTCTCGTTATGCTTTTGGTAAAGATCCCCTTTTTATGTTAGCGTGTTTTTCATTTTTATTAAATTTTTGTTTTTTTCTGATGCACATTTGGGGAATGCATTTTTTCTTTGTAACACCCTTTTTTTTTGTATATTTCATTGTTTTTTAAAATAAAAAACTTTTTTAATTTGAAAAAAAATAAAAAAAAAAAAAAAAAAACAGAACATGTTCATTCTTCTGTCGTGTTCCTTATGGAAAATGTACTATTGAGGTCAAAGGGGTTGGCTAGAAAACCATAGTAAAACGCATAAAAAAAAAAAAGGTATGTTGTTTTGGATACAGATATGCATTTAAAACCTAAGAGATGAATGGGACTCATTTTCGGACTGTAAATCTATGGGGAGAAAAGAAAAAAAAAAAAAGACCAAATTACCGTCGTTCTACATAGAAGACGGGGTTTTAAAAGGTTTTAAATGGGGGAAATTTAAAATTTTACTTGGTCGGAGTAGCCTTGGTTTTTCCCACACGGCTTTAAATTCGGGAGTAATTTCGTCCCGCAATTCCCGGTGGACGGGGGGGGGGGGCGGGGGGGGGCGGGGGAAGTAAGCAGGGGGGGCCCCCACTTCGCGGCCCATAGACTACACTGCTAGCGGCGCGGGTTTCCGCTGAAAGTGACAGGTGAATTATTCCCCGCCCGGCGGATTCGCCGGGCGGGGAGAGGAGACGTAATCCATAGTTCTTATGAGAACTGTGAATTACCGTAATGAATGGGGTTTTTTGGCCCCTAATTTGGGCATTCGGGCGTAATTCGGACCGAAAACGTCCCCTTTTAAACCGTGTGAACATAGCCTTGGGGTATGTTACACAGCCTGGTTTTTGTGGGCATTTTCAGTGGATTCTAAATCAGACTGTACCCAGTGCCCATAGCCTGCAATAGAAAATCCGTGCTGTAGTCTACCCAGCACAGATTTTCTACTCTCTGATTTCTAAACTGCTGGCCCCTCGCCGGAAGCTAAAACTTTTCCCACTTCTGGGAGATTCCGTACCGCAAGGTTTTTGGACCGGGGCAAAACCGAAAACCAACCGCGTTTTTTTTGCGCAAACCCCGGGAGGTGATGTTTTAAAAAAACGGTTTTTAACGGTATTTTAAAAATTTGTGTGTAACATAGCCTTTAGCTCCCCCTTTTTTAGTCCTTTCTGCTCCGCACAATACTGTGAATTTAACCTGTTTGGACCGGGGCATTTTCTTTGGGGCGGCCCTTTGCATAAGTATTATTTTGTCTCAATGTCCTACTTTCTTACATACAAATGAGCATTGTAGATTATCATCTTGTGAGTTTCCAGATCCTCTACGGTCTTCACTTATTACTTCACCATGAAAGACATTTATCACCTATTCACCGTTGTAGAGAGCGGTGGGGGGTCCTAGCAGACACTAATCAAGGTGCAACCCTTTTAATGACTGCGTGCCCCTTTTCCCTTTTGGAAGAAGTGCTTGTCGAGTGGTACCCCAATTGAGCCCCATCCATCACTTTATTCCACTGTGTTGTGCAGACATCTCGACCACTTTGTTATTGTCCGTTTATCATCTTTCAGTATCACAGCCTGACACTAGAAATTACACTGCATTATCGCTTACTGTACCAACTCATTCCTTTTGTTTCAACACCCATAGACTTGTAATCTCCATGCTGTTCATTGGTGACTGTGTTGTGCTTTGGCAATATTGAAGCCCTTACCAACATACTGGTACATCATAATGCTGGTAAGGGAGTATGCACCGAGCTTTCTTGCTGAGCCTGCTCCAAAAAATGGCAGGTAATGTGGTTTTTTTTGCCACATTTCAGGCTTCAAAATAAAAAAAAAAATTTTTAAAATTTTTTTGTGAAGAAAAAGAACAAGTGGGGAACAATTTGAAAAATGGGGAAGAAATTTATTGGTATTTTTAAACTTTTTTTAAAAAAAAGAAAAAATGAAAAGTGGGGAATGCAATATTATTGCCCTTTAATTCCTGCAAAAAACTCCTCCAGAAGTTTAGTGAGGATCTTGAATGATCCCAAAGTTTGTCCTAAATGATGATGATGTAAATATAATCCACCTGTGTTGATCAAGTTCCTAGGGAAATGCACCTGTTGTGATAGTCTCAGGGTTCTTTTAAAGCGCAGAGAGCATCATGAAGACCAAGGAACACACCAGGCAGGTCCGTGTTCGTTGGGAAAGTTTTTAAAACCGGATTTAGATACAAAAAGATTTCCCAAACTTTAATCATCCAAGGGGCCTGTGCAAACGATCATATTGAAAAGGAAGGAGTATCAGAGCACGCAAATCTACCAAGCCCCGGCCCTCCCCCAAACTTCCATTCCAAACAAGGAGAAGACTGATCAGAGATGCGCCAAGGGCCCTGACACTTGGATGAACGAAAGATTAAAGCTGGGTGGGAAGCTGTCCATAGGCAAAAAACGTCTACCTGACAAAAGTCCTTTTGGAAGAGGAAGAAGAAGCCATTTCAAAAAGTCTTGTTTAAAGTTTTGCCAAAGCCGCCTGGGGGGACACCAAAATGTGAAGAAGGGGCCCCTGGGGGAACCAAAATGTGGAAAAAGGGGCCCCCTGGGGGACACCAAACATGTGGAAGAAGGGACCGCCTGGGAGAACAAAAAAATTTGGGAAAAAAGGGGGGCCCGGGAACACCAAAAATATGGAAGAAGGGGCCGCCTGGGATACCAACAGTGGGAAGAAGGGGCCCTGGGGACACCCAAAAAGTGGAAAAAGGGGCCGCCCCGGGAGACCCAAACAATGGAAGAAGGGGCCGCTGGGAGACACCAAAAAAAGTGGGAAAAGGGGTCTGCTAGATGAAACCAAAATCCAACTTTTTGGCCCAATGCAAAAAGATAGTTTGGTTAAAAGCAACACGTTCCCCCCTGAAACACCACCTCCCACTGTCCACATGGTTTTGGCGCATCATGGTTGGCTTTTCTTCGCAGGGAAGGGAAGATGGTTACAATTAAAGGGAAGATGGATGGAGCCAAATACAAACCATTTTGGAAGAAAAAAAGTTTGGGGTTGCAAAAAAACCTGAGACTGGGACGGGAAAATTTTTCTTCAAAAAGACAATGACCCCAAACAAAAGCAAAAAAACTACAAGGGAAAGGGTTTAAAAATAAACGCTCCCAGTGTTAGATGGCCAAGTCACAGTCCCCGACCAGAATCCAATCGAGAATTCTGTGGAAAGAGCTGGAAAAAATGCTGTTCCAAACACTCTCCATCCCAACTCACTGAGCTCCAGCTGCTCACAAAAGCTCTCCCTCCAAAACCCACTGACCTCCCTGTTTACAAAAAGTCTCCATCCAACCTCATGAGTCCCGTGTTCCAAAACGCTCTCCTCCCAAACCCCACTGAGCTCCGCTGTTCACAAACGCTCTCCTTTCCCAACCCACTGGCCCAGCTGCTCCCAAACGTTCCCTCCAACCCCACTGAGTCCAGTGTTCCCAAAAGCTCTCCCCTCCAACCTCCTGGTCCACGTGGCCAGGAAAAACGGGCAAAAATTTCAGTCTCTCCGTCAAAATGATAAGAGACCCACCCCAAGCGATTCCTGTAAATTTCGCACAAGCTTAAGGGGGGCCGAATAAAATTTTTCACCCCCACTTTTCAGTTGTTTTTTTTTAAAAAGTTTTAAAATATCCAAAAAATTTCATTCCATGCACAATTGTGTCCCCCTTTTTGTTGATTTTCAAAGAAAAATTTAAAATTTTATATTTTTGTTTGAAGCCTGAAATGTGGAAAAGGTTGAAAAGTTCAAGGGGGCCGAATACTGTCGCAAGGCACTGTACATCTTGTATTGCAAGATGTAAATGAAAAAAAAATTTGGCCCCTGGAAGGTGGAAAGAAGAAAAAAAAAATTGCTGCAGCATTAAGGGTTTGACAAATTCTTAAATGAAAAAGAGAAAAAAAAAAAAAAAACTGACCAGGCCTCTATTTTGGATCTCACTGGCCCCCAGGCATTATATTATTTAAAATATTTTCAACCTACAAAACACAATTTTCTTCAGTTCTTCATTATACTAACAGTTACTTGGACTTTTTAATGTCTCCTTCCCTTCACCCACATTTTTCCCACCCTTGGTCAAACTTGATGGACACATGTCTTTTTTCAACCGTACTAACTATGTATGCAAGACTGGACGGTCGCAATCTTGGCAAGAATTGGGCGGCCAGAGTTCTAATTTACTGCAGCAATCTACACCAAGTGCAAGTAAACCCCGGCAACAGCTTCAAACCCATATTAGATTTCACTCTGAAACATAAAAATAATAACCACCATTCTAACGGGTTTCAAATTTAGAATCTTTTTTTTTTTTATTAGCTAATGAACACCAACATGCAAAAATAAGCACTTGATACAAATTTCTACAGCACTGGTTCCTAAAGACTTGGAAAGACTAAAATGTTCTTCTGCGGTGGATGAAGATGAATCCTGCGTTGCTAAAAACAGAACCGTGGCTTTTCCTGGTGGCTCATGGCTAGCGTCTTAAAAACATAGGTCCCGGGAGCGGCAGAGAGATCCAGCGCAGGAAGGAAGGACCGTATTATGTGTTTCCATGTAAGTAGTACATTCTGAAAGCTAGAAATAAGGCAGCAGTACGGATATGATCCCAAGACCTAACACAGAACTAACGCAACCCCCGTAGGCTTTACTACTGGTGTATTATGAATGGGTCGGGAATTAAATAGCTCAGTCGTGAGGCTTCAGAAGCTTCAGTCCTGACCGGTGTTACAAAAAAAAAACAAAAAAACAAAAAAAAAACAAACGCTCACAATCAAAAGAATTTCAATTTCCTAAAAGTACAAATTTGTTTATTTCTGTTTTTGCACTTTGTTGTTGTTGCTCGTTTATAATCTTTGGTCGCAATTAAAAGTGAATAAATGCAACCACGGAATAGGGCGCGCGATGCCCCTATCGGCCTGTTGTGCGTGAGATACTGCTGAACACCGCGTCTCCCCCTCGGTCTAATCTTCAGCAGCGTTAGGGAGGCACGTGGAGGAGGTCTACATGATGTAGACTTTCTCAGCTTGGGAGAAGTTGAAGACTTCTTTGGTTCTTGGACAAGTCACTTTGTCATCTTGGCGAATAGAAAGAAGAGACTGAAATAAAAGAAACCACACAGAGTTAGCTCATTGCAAAGGGAATCTGCATAAGATCTATTCAATGCCTTGTAAAAATAAAGAAAAAACAGACGGGCGACTCTTTTTCCGGAAGGAGTTTCTAGCTTGGCTTTAATTCCCACTCATTTATTTATTTTTTTTATTGTAAATCAGATTTATGTTTTCTTGAAATTTGAAATTTCAAGAAAACACAAAAGCATTAAAAAATCATCATGAAAAGCTATAGCACAGACATACACCGCCCCCCCCCCCCCCCCCATTAGAACCTCCCCACACTCGGCATGGTTTGCTTGAAACCCACAGAACTATACCAATGGGACCCATCAATACAAATCCCTCACTGAAGGTATTAGGCTATGTTCACATGGCAATTATTGGGATGTATCTCCCCCCGTATTTCACGCCGTACTGCGCTCAATACAGAGCGAGATATGTCACACTAATTACGGTAATCCACAGTTCTCATAGAGAACTATGGATTACGTCTCCTCTCCCCGCTCGGCGTATTGTGCATATAAGTGACATGTATATGCGCCGTGAATAATGAATGTCTATGGGGCCGGCGAGCTGCCGCCCCCCCCCCCCCACCCGGCGTAATTGCGGGCGAAATACGTCCCGCAATTATTGCCATGTGAACTCAGCCATAGCCCCCATAACCAGCCCAGAAAATGTTACTGAGCAAACCTTAACTTCTTAAGGACCACCCATCGACTATAGACGTTGGGTGGAGCAGGTTGTCTTTCTGCAACGTCGTCTATAGACGTCCAAAGCACCGCAGCTTCGCTATGAACAGAGCTGTAATTAATAGCCCTGTACCTAGAGCAGTCTCTGCAAGCGCCGGGAAGCGGAGTAAAGCTCTGATCCCTGGGGCTTAACCCTTTGATTGCTGTGGTCAGTGAATCACATATCTTTGGCATGCTCTAATCATATGCCATCAGTTTTGAAGGCCACGCCATCTCTTTAAAAAGTGTTGTTCTTGTACATTTTTTTTTTTTAACAAAGCCAAAATAGGTTTTCATCAAAAATGGTGCTAAGTATCTATGATCCCATTTCAGTCGGAGAAAAGTCCTTTGTCACACTTTCATCAGTTACAAAGTGCATGTAACAGGAGTTACGGAAACCTGTTTTGAGGAGAGCACCAGTCAGCAGTGCCATATTTTTACCTACTAGGTAAAATGTTTTCTAAAGCAACCCTTTAAGAAGATTTCAGTGTAGACGGATTTGCTCATGTTCTATGAACTAGAGGTATCAATAAGAATAACAGAACTCACGTTGTATCCGTAGACATATCCATTAGGCAGCATCATCGGCGGGTTGTTTTCATTCATGACGTCTCCCGAAATCTTACACACCAGCCTGGAGTTGGCACAGTGTGCCATTGGAAGTGGCTGAGCTAGTTTATTCAGGGACTTGCTGCACACTGGGCAGTCGGGATTTTTGGAAGTCCCATCCTCTTTGTAGCACTGTCTGTTTGTCAGGTGGTTAAGGAGTACAGGTAACGGGTAATGAGACATCTTATATTAATGCTGCTTATTTACCTTTGGACTCTCATCCTCCGCACTCTTTATGCAAGTTTGCAGCTCCAGTCACTGACTTTGATTGGTTCACAGTCCTGTGCAAAAGTTTTAGGCAGACGAGGAAAAAAAAATGATGCAAAAATACTGCCAATCAGCTGCCTACCATCGAGGAAGCATCTTATTGGCTCAAATTCATTCTGCAGCAGAACGACCCCAACCATATAGCCACTGTCATGAAGGCCTAACTTCAGCTTAAAGTAGTCCTGCAAGTGATGATGTGCCCCACAGAGCCCTGACCTCATCATCATCCAGTCTGTCGGGATCACATAAAGAGAAGGATCTGAGCAGCTACATCCACAGAAGATTTGTGGTTACTTCTATAAGGTGTTTGGAACAACCTCCCTGCGGAGTTTCTTTGAAAAAAAAACTGTGCACAAGTGTATCTAGAAGAAGAAGGAGTAGTCCTGGAATTGATACGATTAGGGATCTGCAGGTCATATCATTCAGTCTGTCTGTCTGGGAGCACAGGAAAGACCTGAGCAACCACATTCACAGAAGATCTATGGCTACTTCTATAAGGTGTTTGGAACAACCTCTCTGCTGAGTTTCTTATAAAAAAAAAAAAAAACTGTGCACAAGTGAATCTAGAAGAAGGCGTAGTCCTGGAAGTGATAATATGACCTACAGAGCCCTGATCTGATCATTCAGTGTGCCTGGGATTACATGAAGCGCAGGAAAGATCTGAGCAACCACAATCACAGAAGACCTGTGCCTGCTTCTATAAGGTGTTTGGAACAACCTCCCTGCCGAGTTCCTTTATGACTGTGTGCAAGTACTTAGAGGATCTGCCGCTTTTCTGAAGGCAAAGGGCGGTCACACCAAATGTTGATTTCATAAGGAGTAATGTCGGCCCGCATTTCAGCACATAATTGCGCTTCAATACAGCCGAAGTACGGGCCGACATTACAGTAATTCATAGCCATCACTGAGAGCTATGATTACCTGCTCTTTCTCCTAGAGCACAATATGTGACAGGGGGAAAGAACTGTCAATTCGTCCCAGCGATTACATGCCGGAATGAATGAGTCAGTGAGAGGCTTCAGAGGTACGCGATAACCAGCACATCCCTCTGAAGCTGCGGGCATAGAGCGGAGCGTACAGTACGTGCCGCTATACGACCGTGTGAACATACCCTTACATTGCAGCATATTTTTCACACCTGTCAAACTTTTGCACAGTCCAGTATAATCCCCGTGTGAAATGTTAATTAGATAGTATGTACTTAGACGGACAAAGCTCATAAGAGCTCAACAGCTTCAAGGGTACGTGACGCACGCTCTTCAGAAACTGTAAAAAATCATATCGGAGATCATTCTCATGCTCCCAATGCTCTCCGGACATTATTATTGTACATGATCTGAAAGACTCCGTTTCCATACAACAAGAATACCTTAAGAAATACATGAACTAGAGAGAGACAGATTAAAGGGGTTGTCTCACCAGGCCGTTTCACAGAGCCCCAGCAGTTTTAGATTAATGCATCCCGTCTCTTCCTGGTAATGATGCGAGTGGTTCTATAGCAGTGATTAGCATTTTCATTGTATATTCACAGCCCTTCAAATTGCATTGACATGAGAGTAGGAAATCTTACTTATAGAGCAAAGAGCTTCAGCACTCAAACTAAACAAGTAACTACTCTCCTTTGTTTGTAAGGGTACGTTCAGAAGATGAGTAAAATTTACTCATCGGATTGCACCATTGAAAATCATGTCAGACAATGCAATTTTCAATGGGTATTTCATGTGGATTTCAGGCTGGTTTTTTTCCCCAGCGGATTTGAGTCCCATTGACGTCTATAGGGTTTTGACGTAAAGCGGTCTACGTTTTTTTTTACTCTTTATAACGGACTGAGAAAATAAGCACTGGGTTAACGACGACACATTTTCTATTGAGGTCAGTGGGGATGATTTACTTTTGGTTCTAGACAAGTATTTCCAGTCATGTGGACAGTATTAGGGTATGTTCACACAGCTGATTTGGAAGTTGTTCAGAAGCAGAATTCTCACCTAAAACAGCATAAAAAATGATTAAGAAATGCCCGCTATTCATTTTCATTGATTCCTATGTAAAACAGTGTGGTAGTTCATGCACGACACGGGTTTTTGCATGCGTTTTACTCACTTATTTTCAGCACCGTTTCAGTGCTGAAAAATAAGTGACAAGTCAATTCTTGAGACGTTTTCCAACAAGTAAAATGCCCGTAGGAATTAATAGAGCTTCAAAACCATGTCCACAAGTGCGGTGCGTTTTTGAAGCGGTTTTGGATGCGGATCTGCGCCCAGAACCTGCCGCCAAGTAATTTGCATGGGAGTTTCAAAAATAAAACCAGCGCTGAAAAACCAGGTCAGAGACAAAGTGGGAAAAAAACTGCTGCATACGAGGCATTTTTCAGATGAGTATTTTAAGCAGATCTGGGAGCTGAAAAATCAGCATCCAAACAGAGAGAACACACTGTTTTCAAGCTACCGGCTGTCCTGTGTGCAGACCTGTGAGGACGTCACTCCCAGCTCTCAGATAAGACAGAGTAGAGGGAGGGGAGAGTAGGACGGTAACCATAGAAACCTGTGTGCACTCAGAGAAGATAAAATCTCTCATCTCCTCAACAATGCAAAATAAACAAAAGCAATTTATTTGGAAAAAGTCTTCATTTACCGCTCCCTACAAGTTGAAAGCTAATCTTTGTAATAAGACAACCACTTTAAACTCCTATAAGATTTGTACAAGTCATGCAGCATAGATCCAGAGAAGCCTTGATACAATATCTATCGAAATAAGCAGAAATCACCGAAATACCATAAAAAACGCATAGTACGTGTCTCTCTGGCATGAAGGATACGGTGTTTTGATGGCAGATAGACCTGCTTGAAGAGTTATGGTAAAAACAGAGTTATTTCCCAGCTGATGTAGTCTATAGTTGTCATAGCGGAACTGTTGGATAAGCATGCGCCACCGGGCAGGGTCCAGGAGATCCTACAACACAAAAGGTATGGATTACATCATTAGATTACTGCACAATATACTTCTATTTCCATATAAAAGTGAAGGGCATCCTAAAAGTGCCTCAATAGATGAGAAGGTATAAGGGGGAGCAACAACAGAATCAGCCCCAAGCATTTAACTACACCGCACCCACTGTTGCTGAAAACCTTCAGCTGGACTACAAGAGCCATAACTTTTTTATTTTTTCGCCTACACTGTCATATGAGGACCCGTTTTCTTGAGGGACAACAAGGACATTTAAAAGTTGCCATTGACTGTACCATACAATGTACTAGGTACCATCCCAAAAGAAATCGTAGGTAGGGTGGAATGTGGGAAAAAAAAGTAATGGCGCAATTTTTGCTGGGGTTTCCATTTTGATGGAGTTCACAGTTTAGTATAAATGACACTCAATCTTTATTCTGCATTTTAGTACAATTCACGATACCAAATTTGCATTGTTTTTATTAATTTAAAAAAAAAAAAAAAAAAAAAAGTTTATATATTTTTTTTTAAAGTTACAATTTTGTTGCGCTAAAGCACCATTTCCTGCGGCTCTGGTCTTCGGGAGTGATTGGTGGGTTTTTGCTGGATAAGGTATAGTTTTCAGTGGTACAATTTTTGGATACCTGTGACTTTTGGATCACTCTTTTTTTTTTTTACATCTGTGTTGGGAATTTTATTTTCTTCTACGGTGTTCAACGTAGAAGATAAATGGTATTTTAAGGGCATGTCCCCACGGCAGAGAGCAAATACTGGTCGAATTATCCGACCGGTACTGGTATTTGCTGCTGTTTGCGGAGAAAAGCCCTCCCCCTTCACATAGACGTGTTCATATTCCGCCCGAAAACTGGGTGTAATAATGAACATGATCAATGTTTTTAGGACCGCCGGCGGTCTAAAAAATCGTCCGGAGGAAAATCCGTGCAGTGGGAACCGCTGCATGGATTTTCAATTGAGGTCCATTGTAAAGTTTGACAGATGGTTTACAGACTGTTTTCAAAACCGAAAACAGTCTGTAAAACCGCCCAAAAACCCTTGCCGTGGGGACAAGCCCTAATAGGGTGATGCCAATTATGTGTAACTTTGTTTAATCTTTTCATTTATAAAACGGGAAAAGCGGTCTTTGAACGTGTATTTTTTTTGTAACCATTTTTTTCTTACTTCTAGTTCACCTAGGGTACATGACCACCAGGGTGTTCGATCCCCCGTACACTCTTCTGCAATACAAAGAGGGCTCCTCATTTACATCCTAACTATGGATGTTTTAGTAGTATCAACCTGTGATCTCACCGAGGGACACTTGGGTTCAGGGGGGTATTGATCTTGCACTCGATGCCATGGACCGCCAGTTCCTAGCTGTAATATTCAGCTGTTAGTTGCCACGTATAGAGCACACACAGCGAGTGAGCCCTCTCCATCCTCCATTACCACCATTATAATGTACTAGTATGTCAAATATCAGTAAGGGGCTGAACACTGGAGTCTAACCTCCTAATACCTGTGGGCTTCATGTTACGGATTAGTGTTAATTTCCACGACGTGAGACGAAACCTCTTCTTACTGAGGAGAGACAGAAGACAAATTCATTTAAAGAGGTTTTCCCACCAAGTAAAATTGAGGAGGGCAGTGCTTGTGGCCGTCCTCTCCATTCACCTCTATGGCAGTTCCAAATATATCCAAGCATGCATGCTCTGGTATATTCGGGAGCTCCCATAGAAGTGAATGGAGAGGACAGCTGCAAGTGCCGCCCTCCTCATTCTGCTGCACGGTGAGCTCTCGGCTAGAGCGAGCGACCTGTGCAGCACATTTTACTTAATGAGTAAAAAACACTTTAAAAGGGAATGTGTCATCAAAAAATTACTTATTGTTTAACTCACATTTTTATGTTAAACACATTTTGTATGACTTTTTATTTGTTTTTTTTCAATTTTCCAGATCACTTTCAGTATTTAATAATTCTTAAGTCCTGCAGTTTTCACTTTGGCCACTAGGCCTAATAATCGTCTGACACTTCCTGTTCTGTAGAAGGAGATTTTCAGCAGTGTCTGCTCATTATCAGCACAAAGAGGGTTAAACTGAAAGGTGACACCATTGTGTACAGATATCACAGAATCCACCAGTCACAGGAGGAGATGTCACAGCTCCTCCTCTCCCCTCCCTTCACAGTGAAAACTCTCCTATACAAGTCTATGGGACAGAATAGGTCTTAAGAATCCTATGGGCATGAAGCTGCTGTAAAGTATCTCTCTGACTGCTGTTAAAGCAGTGCAAGCAAGAATGTCTTCCCCACAATCGTATATAGACGGCCGAATAGAGAAATCTACAATCAGGAAATAAAAACAACTGAGAAGAAAAGAGCATGGATCAGGGGCTTGACTTAAGTTATTTAAAAAAAAAAAAAAAAAAAAAAAAAATGGCGACAGATTCCCTTTAAGGCCATTTTCACACGGCTTAAAATGGGCTGTATTTCGGTATGTAATTACGCGCCGGAGTGCGCAAATTACAGGCTGAAAACATCCCAGTCATTACAGTAATCCACAGTTCTCATAGAGAACTATGGATTCCGTCTCCTCTCCCTGCTCGGCGAATACGCCGAGGGGGGAGATAGTTGACATGTCACTTTCTAGCGGCGTATACGCGCCGCTAGCAATGATTGTCTATGGGCCGGTGAGGTGCCGGCCCCCCGCTCACTCCCCCGCTCCTGGCCACACGGCGTAACTGCGGGGCGTAATTACGCCCCGCAGTTAAGCTGTGTGAACATAGCCTAAGGGCGTGTGATCAACAGGATTCTCTTTTTATTGGCAAAACCCATAACCCTTTGGAAATAAGCGGAATAGACAAAACATTGCTGTCCAGATTCATTTGTGGCAAAATTTACAGATTTGGTAAAAGAATATCTTTATATGAAGCACTTGATCCTGTTCCTAAGCTTCTCTTAAAAAAATAAACCCACACAACTTGCCCATCTACTAGCTTGTGGTTTCAGCAACCACATCTAAACAATGGGTTGTCTCACTGTAGACACCGATATCGCTAGGATATGCCATCGTTGAGGGATATATGAAGGTCCCCTCTTCTGGGACCTGCACTGATCTCCTAAACGAGCCCCCAAACCTCTCTGTTCTGAATGGAGAAATGGTAGGGACTCTTCCATAGAACTGAATTGGAGTTATGAGTACAGCTGAGCATCACTGCTTGGCTTTGTTTCGGGACTTGTTCAGATCAGTGCACGTCCCAGAGGTGGGACCTTCACCTATCCATCAATGATGGCATGTCCTAGCGATCAAAAATGTGAACTAAGAACCTCAAAAATTATTCATGTATTCTAAGTAGCAGAAATGCTTTTCCAAAACTTCCTATGTTCTTTTTAGTGCTAGTACCGTGTTTCCCCGATAGTAAGACACCCCCGATAGTAAGACGTAGCGGTGTCTTAGGGAGGTCGCCTAATGTAAGACGTACCCCGAAAGTAAGACGTAGCGGCTGTCCGGAGCTCTCGGCACAGGCAGCGTGTGTCATCACGCTGCGTGCGCGGCCTGATGACATCACTGCCTGTGCCGGGATGAGCGTGCGGGAGGCCGGAGCAGCGAGGAGGCGGCGCGGCGCGGGAGGCGGAGCAGCGAGGAGGCGGCGCGGGAGACGGAGCAGCGAGGCGGCGGCGCGGGAGACGGAGCAGCGGGGAGCCAGGGAAGTTTTTTTCTGCCTACAGCCGGCCCTATACCTGCCTACAGCCGGCCCTATACCTGCCTACAGCCGGCCCTATACCTGCCTACAGCCGGCCCTATACCGGCCCTATACCTGCCTACAGCTGGCCCTATACCTGCCTACAGCCGGCCCTATACCTGCCTACAGCCGGCCCTATACCTGCCTACAGCCGGCCCTATACCTGCCTACAGCCGGCCCTATACCTGCCTACAGCCGGCCCTATACCTGCCTACAGCCGGCCCTATACGCCTACAGCCGGCCCTATACCTGCCTACAGCCGGCCCTATACCGGCCTACAGCCGAGCCTATACCTGCCTACAGCCGGCCTATACCTGCCTACAGCCGGCCCTATACCTGCCTACAGCCGGCCTATACCTGCCTACAGCCGGCCCTATACCTGCCTACAGCCGGCCCTATACCTGCCTACAGCCGGCCCTATACCTGCCTACAGCCGGCCCTATACCTGCCTACAGCCGGCCCTATACCTGCCTACAGCCGGCCCTATACCTGCCTACAGCTGGCCCTATACCTGCCCTATATAAGACATACCCCGAAAGTAAGACATACTGGGACTTTTGGGGGTAAAAAGAATGTAAGACGCTGTCTTACTATCGGGGAAACACGGTAGTTCGCTGCTGATATTGGATTGTGTTTGTATGTTGCTGCCACACCAGCGTGCACCTATGCTCATTTTTTTCAAACCTTTTTTTGGATGTGCAAAACCAAATATTGTTTTCTAGACTGTTCGTATGGGAGAGTGGCTGCCCCCACTTTGGCTTTTTTGCACTCCACCCACATGCACAAGTTTTTAAACCAATGCAGAGTACCTTGTAGCCGGAATCTACTCTGCCTGAAATATGGAGGTCTGAACAGGCACTAAGAGAGGTATCAATAGAGTAGGTTCCCACCTGTATTGAGGTCCCCTTGCTGATTGTCAGGTGGGCTTAAGCAGTTTTGATAAAAAATGTGAACCAAGAACCTCCAACATTTTTCATGTATCCTAAGTAAAAGAAATGCTTTTCCAAAAATTCCTATGTTCTTTTTGATAGTTTTTTTTAGTGCTAGTAATGTGCTACTGAAATTGGACTGGGTTTGTATGTTTAGGAGATGCAAGTCCCAGAGGTGTGACCCCCACACATCAGACCACGAGGGCATATCCTAGCAATATACCATCAAGGCCTGTAGTGAGATAACCCCTTTAAGACTCAAACTTGCAAAATAGCTAAATATATTTTACAAGACTGAATTCAGACAAGCCTTCTATCATCCCTCAGTAAAATTTATTGGAAATCAATGGTCTTTAGGAGCAAATACAAGGAAGACAAGTTGGATGTTAAATTTCTATCACGAGAAGTCTAAAAAGAGACCGTGTAAGCTCCAATCACAGAGAAGACTAGTGTAGAAAGATATCACCTACATGAAGATCAGCTACTCGTGATGGCGGCAGATGACAGTAAATCTAAAGTATACGCTTCGAGAAGGATTATAGCTTGGCCGACAAAAACCTGTAATTTACTGCGCTCCCTCCTGCTGGGTGATCTGCCGAGACCGGATGTAAAGCGATAAGGTCAAATGCATGTTGGAGAAAACACATGTCCTGTGGAATCCAAACTCCTGGTTTGGAAATTACCTTTATACTGTAAGAATAACCCACATACACATCCCTATGTACTCAGCCCTCTACAGGCATCAAGCTAAGAGGGGAACATCAACAAAAGCTTAGATCGGATACGGAGAGGTCACAAGAAGACGACCTCAATAGATTTCATCAACTCCGACTCCATTTTAGTCCCCTAGAAACCTCAACAGGTTTTTTTCCTATATCCCCTATGGCAGTGTTTTTCAACTCCAGTCCTCAGGTCCCACCAACAGGTCATGGTTTCAGGATCTCTCACAGAATGCACTGACCATAATTATATCACCTGTGCAGAATGCACTGACCATAATTATATCACCTGTGCAACACTGAGGAAAGCCTGAAAACTTGGCCTGTTGGTGGGTCTTGAGGACTGGAGTTGAGAAACACTGCCCTATAGAGAAAAGATCTGTGGCAATGACTAATAATGTACATTTAATTTAAAGCAATTCATCTCTATCCAAGAAGAAAATGTAAACAACCATCTACCACCCAGAGTTGTCCACTTTGGATAGTCCAACATGAACTTCTTCAGTGACATTTTTAACCTCTTTCTGCAGACAGATGCGTATTTTCGCCCACTTTTGACAGTGACTTACAGCAGTATTCCCCAACTCCAGTCCTCAAGGCCCACCAACAGGTCATGTTTTCAGGATCTCCCACAGAATGCACTGACAATAATGACTTCACCTGTGCAATGCTAAGGAAAGCCAGACAAAATGCTGTTGGGGGCCTTGAGGACTAGGTTAGGAACTTGACTTCAGCCAAATGATCAAAAGTTAGTCACTGACATGGATGGCTACGCATCCAGCAGTGAGTGCGCTGACAAACATCTTCTATAACAGCCGGACGAGAGTACTTAGATCGGTCTGAATCTCTTAGAGGATGCAGTCAATAGGAACTACTGCATATAAATTATTAACAAAAAGTTAGGGATATTTGGCTTTTGGTTGAAACTTCAAGATAAATATAACATTTCTTAAATGTGCCTGGAATTGTGCGGCATTCACCATCCGGTTCCGCAGGGCATTGGTTACAATGAAGTGGTCATCAGTGTGTGATGGAGCCAAAGGACGTCCACTTCTTTGCATCTGGACTTCCAGTCTCTCATAATTCTGTTGCAACCTGATGACACTACTCGTGGCCACCTCCGTCAGAGCATCCTGCTTGAAGCCTCGCAATGGTGAGGTAGGGTCGATCAATTGTAAGGTGTTGTCTTTGTTTCATTATGTCAAAATGTAAACAGCAGGATGAGGAGGACTGTTTAAATCTCAATTCAAATGATCCCTTAATTTATTGGGTGATTCAGGATGAGACCACTGCTGTGAATTTTGCCATTAGCTCTTGATTAGAGATCCAAGATGTGCAAAATGTACTGAAACATTGAACGTGTGGACTGTGCATTCTAGATCAAGATGGGATCAGTAGTGCCTGCACAACACCTTTCTATAACACCGGGGACGAGACGAAACTTAGATCCCGGTCCTGAAATCTTTAAGGATGCAGTAAATGGGAAAACTACTGTATAAATTATTAAAAAAAAGTTAGGGAATTTGGTTTTTTGGTTGAAACTTAGATAAAATATAACATTTTTTAAAAATGTCCTGGAATTTGCGGCTTCCCCACCCGGTTCCACAGGCATTGGTTTAAATGAACGGTATCGTGTGTGTGGACCCAAAAGGACGTCCCTTCTTTCCCTTTTTGTGACTCTTCCAGTCTTCTAAACTCTGTTGAAAACCTGCTGATGACCTCAACCGGTGGCATTCCGCAGAGCCCCTGCAAAAGCCTCGCAAGGAGGTGGGGGTCATCAATTGTAAGGTTTTCTTTGTTTATTAGTCAAAATGAAAACAGCAGGATAGGAGGGACTTTTTTAAATCTCAATTCAAACTGATCCTTAAATTTTATTGGGTATTCGGGGATCAAAACCTGCTGTGAATTTTCAAAAGCTCCTTGTTAGAGATCAGCGTGTGCAAAATGTACTGAAAATTGAACAGTTGGCCGGTGCTTTTCAAAGATTAAGAAAAGGGACATTTAGGCATTTAAAAAATGTTCAAGACATTTTATGTTCATCCTGAAATTTCAACCAAAAGCCAAATATTCCTAACTTTTTGTGAATTTTGTGGTTAGAGAAAGGGAGAAGGCAAATCAACCATTTGGGTTGCCATGGAAGGTGGAGTCCTAACAAAAGGCCTCCAAAGCCCTTAAAAATTGATTTAATATTTTAAAAAGGAAGAATACACATACATAGTGTTGTCATGATCATAATAAACCATACAAAGATTTGAGTGGTTTTCTGGCCCCATCAAAAGTTTAAATAAAAAAAAACAAAAAAAAAAACCCAGCTCTGAATCTGATAAAATAAGAATAAAAAAAAAGTCACTTTACCCTTACTAACTGCCCGCCACTCCCCATTTCTATAATTTGTGGGTCCCCCGATCACCTGGCGTCCTAGTATCCATGTGACAAATTAAAAGAGTTAAAATGGTGCGGCTTCGTGCCCCACTGGACTCTGACAGAGACAAAGATTAGTCAGTAAAGTAGAGGCGGGTGAGGTGAAGGCAATAGCCAGCTGCCCCAAGACCCCTCTCCTAGTTCCCGGCTCATTCTTAAAGGGGTTATCCAGGAGTTTAATGATGTCATAGAACACTATAAACAGAATTTATATGGAACAGTAAAGATATTCCACTGCCTTCAGGTGTTGTTTTTCTTTTGCCTCCTTATTCTTCTATCACAAGAGCAGAGAAACTTCCTGGTTGTGGGAGTGTCAGTAGCTCTCCAGAAGCTCTTTCCTACAAGTCCAAGAATCCATTGCATTTACAATCTAGGACTTTTCTGCACCCGCACCCTCATCCTCCTGTTCAGCCCTGCCCTGTACACCCTTACATCATCATTCCCAGACATGCACACCTCATGCCCCTGCATCTTTGATCCACTTCACTTCCTGGATGCCTGCAGCAGGAGGTGTTAAAATACAGTACACAGATCAGTTTGTAACATGGTAAAAATTGAAAAAAAAAAAACAATTCTTTCCTCACCTATAATATATGTAATACATGTACAAATATATATAATTTGGTTTATATCTATCTCTATGTATATACTGTAAACCTCCAACAGCAGGTACAAAGCTATCCCATCATTGTAACTGATTGCTGTGGGGAATGTGGCATCACCCTGCTTTTACTGTACAATGGATAGCCTATCTAGCATCCAGTAAAGGTGGGTGATGTCACATCCTCCATTGCAATCAGTTTTTATCATGGAAAAGCGGTGTGCCTGCTGTAGAGGATGTGGCATCATTCCTGCACCCAGTGATGTCAGGGCAGCATCTCATGATGCTTTGCCTTGGCACCATAACTATGTAAGAGCAGTAGGCAGACTATTTTCTGACTGCTACTAGATAATCTCAGAGGTCCTAATGCACATTCAGCCAGACAATGCAAGTCTTCTGACCAGATGAAAAGGTCTATTTATCAAAAAGACATCTATCAGAAGAGGTGAAAACAGTACACAATAATGAAGGCATCTAGACTGTAGCTGCTAGCAATAATGAGTCACTATGTGCACATAGTTATCACTGTATGTGAATGATCACATTCTTGTAAGCACCTCTATTTACATAGTGATTGATGAGTCACTAGAGGCAGCCAGATCTTTCTCTGCTCATGTCACACCCACTACAGGAGGGTGTTTCTGGGCTGAGCCTGGCTTCTAAGTACACCCGCTGAGTGATGACAAAATATCCATTGAGGCCATGTGATCAATGGCTGTCACATGGTTTGCAGGAAGTAGAAAGGAGGGGAGTAAAGGGCTCTCTGCCTGAGTTTGCAAAGCAGAACAGTTAAATAATTTTTAATGAGTTGCAATGTCAAAATTCAATATAATTAAGTTTTGAGCCCTATAACAAAAGAGAGAACCTCTAAACTAGATTTTCTGATGCAGCATTCTAAAATGACCAGCAAGACGTTTCCGACCGCTTCCCTTTAGAAACTGGAATTAAGATGCATGAAGCAGATGAGGTACATTTAAAAAGCCCTTTGAGGAAAACGATCAAGATTAAGTCCCCCTAGGACATAAATTTCCTGTCTGTCAAGTGAAACGCCTCTGTAATACAGAAGATAATTATAAAAAATCTTTATAGAGTGAATTAAATATTTGATCACTTGCTTATTGAGTAAGTTTGCCAACTGACTAAGAAATGAACAGTCCATCATTTTAATGTTAGCGCAATTTTAACATTGTTATTTTATGGATTTTATTTTTGATATTCTATCTCTCATTGTGTAAATTATATAAATGTATTTGCATTTTGCAGTGAGATATAAGTATTTGATCCCTCTGGCAAACAAGACAATACTTTGTGGCAAAGCCCTTGTTGGCAAGCACAGAAGTCAGACTTTTTTTGTAGTTGATGATGAGGTTTTCACACATGTCAGAAGGAATTTTGATCCACTCATCTTTTCAGATCATCTCCAAATCATTAAAATTCTGAGGCTGTCATTCGGCAACTCGGAGCTTCAACTCCCTCCATAAGTTTTCGAAGAGATGAAGGTCTGGAGACTGGCTAGGCCACTCCATGAACTTAATGTGCTTCCTTTTGAGCCACTCCTTTGTTGCCTTGGCTGTATGTTTTGGGTCATTGCCTTGCTGGAAGATCCAGCCATACCATTTTTAATGTCATGGCGGAGGGAAGGAGGTCGTCACTAGGATTTTGACCGGTACATGGATCTTTCATTCGCCCTTTTAGGCGGGTGAAATTGGTACCTCGTTGCCCTAGCAGAGAAACTTCCCCAAAAACAGATTGTTTCTGCGCCTCCATGCTGGACTGTTGGGGATGGTGTTCTTTGGGTCATTGGCAGATATCTTCTTGCCTCCAAACTCAGCGAGTTGAGTTAATGGCAAAGAGCTTAAATTTTTAGTCTCATATGACCCTCAGCACCTTCTTCCCAATCACTCACTGAGAATTCATCCGGCTGTTCATTGGACAAACTTCGGCGGGCCTGAATCGACCATGTGCCTTCTTGAAGCAGAGGAACTTGCGAGGCACTTGACAGGATTTTAAACCCATTATGGTGTAATGCCGTTACCATATGGTTTTAATTGGTTGATTTGTTGGGTCCATGCTGCTCGAGATCTTTTACAAGTTCCCCCCGTGTGAGTTTTAGGCTGATCTCTCTTCTTCATCATGATCAAGGATCCCCAACGAGTGGGTGAGATTTTGCAGTTGCCCCCATGATACGATGTCGATTGCCGGTCATTTTGTATTTCTTCCATTTTCTTACTATTGCACCAACGTTGTCTCTTCTCAAACCCAGCAATTACTTATGGTTTGTAGCCCATTCCAACTTTGTGCTGGTCTATGATCCTAGTTGTTTCCCTGACTATCCCTTAGAAAGCTCTTTGGTTTTGCCTAATGTTTGTAGAGGTTAGAGTCTGACTGAATGAGTCTAGTGGACAGGCAGTCGTTTATAAAGGTGATATTTAAGGAACGTTGTCTTTAATGCAGTTTACATGAGATTGATTAGGGAAACTTTAACTGGCTCTCGTAGGAGCCAGAACTATTAAGGGTGGCTAGGGGATCAATTAAATTAGTTTCTCAGCAAAAATGCAAATATAATTTATGTAATTTAGTCGCATTGTGATTTTCTGGATTTTTTTTTGGATATTATATTCACTATCTTGTTAAAAATTATCCTTCCCTTAAATCATAGACATGATCATGTCTTTTGTCAGTGGGAACCACAATTCTTTCCAATCGCGCTAGGGATTCCAAAGTTTATTTCCTTCACTGTCAATAGATACCTTCCAATGTGCAGTTAGATTCACACAATGCAGCACACCTGGTTCAGAACAGTAAATATAACGCTTCTAGGGGGGACGTTACCTTCACTTAATCCAAAAAAATATTGTTTATAGGTTTATGAAGACCCCGTTTTGGGATATGTTTTGTTATTTATACTTATTTCATATCAAGTGTTCAAAATCACTTATAGTCCAGAATGAATGTGTTTTGAATTGTTTCTAGCGCCATCTGCCTGTGTCATTTCTCTAATGTTTTTACCTTTGTCCACCTCTTCTTGGACATGCATTCTTAGTCTTGCTCCTGAGATCTCTGGTGAACTGGATGCCAGCGATTTCTTCTCTTAATGAGTATGAGTGCTAGGAGGAAGCATCCTAAGCCATGTGGTACACTCGCACAAAGTAAACTATACTGAGAAGAAAGAAACAGGCTGATGGGTGCTAAACTTAAGATTTTTTGTTATGAAGGATTGTTAGGGCATTTGTTAAAAGAGTTTGAAATAATGTTAATCCTAAAAAAAACCACAATATCTTTATTTATTTGGGTTATGTTTGATTCTTTGTGTAAGATCTCGTAAACCGATATTTGAACTTTTTCTTGCATGGTACTGATTATTACAGTCGGGACTTGCCAAGACAGCTCCGATCCCAGCATTATAACTCTTCAAAGGCTGCAGCGATCGCCACCACAGCAACTAAATGAGTGAGCAACAGTGGTCATGGGACAATGGGGGACTATTTTAGGCCTCTGTGGATGAATTGTTTCTTTCGCATATTTCACACATGGATGTAATAGATGCTTTCATTTTGCTTTTTAAGTATTATAGCAAAATAGTGTACAAGCCGTCATGCCCTCTTGTAATATTGTGGTCAAGTTTTTTGTGGAATTAAATAATTTATATTTATTAATAAGGTTTCAATAACAAGCCATTTTACAAATAATAAAGATAGTTAGACATAATTGGTGCTTCTATGCTCATAACAGTCTGATCTGTGTATGTATAATATCATTTATCCGATAGGTAGAAGAAGTATAGATATATAATACAATAGCAAAAGTGGCTATTCTTGGGTCATCTTGGCGTTTCCCAAAAAGTTTAAATAAAAGTGATCAAAATGGTTTCCACACATATGTCTATATAAAAGAATATGATCGATAAGATTACAAAACAAATAATCATCAGAGGCAAGACACGGAAATTATGTCATAAGAGGAACAAGAACACGTCAAAGCTATTCCCCAAACCTGTAGAGTAATAACTGCGAATAAGTTTGTTATAATTCACTAACTATACAAATTTTCTCTATCTATGAAGAGCAAGGAAGACAGGGATCCTCATCACGACATCCTGTAAGCTTGTATTTTATGGCTTACTTTGGATGACTTAAAGATGATACCTGTAAACAATAGGTTAATGCCCCTCTTGCTGAGGACAGCACAAGCCAGTGTCAGACCTGCTGTTTTCCCATCGCTGTGTCCACTTTTTCTGTAAGGTTTCTGGAGGTTTTAGAGCATTTTAATGCATCTAATCTTATTATGAGGCATAGGTGTCTAGACCCGCCCAACCAAAGGCTCTAGCCACCCACCTGGCAGTTATTCTAATGTTTCCACTTATTCAAAGTAATTGTTTATAGTTGAGGTGGGGGGTATCCTTAGATGGGCCGTGGGTTTGGAAAAAATCTGACTCTTTGTTATGGATAGGCATTAGGGGTATTGTTTCTTTTTCATCCCAAACATGATGGGACCTGTGTCCTGATATAACCCGCTTGTGCTACATATTACCCAAGGATGGCTTAACTGTCCCTCGAACTTTTTTGCTTCACTAAACAAAGGTGGGCTGTTGTTTATTCAAATATATAGATATAGAAGAAGCCAATAAAAAAGGGTGGACTTAATGTCCAAATGTTGCGGATGGTATGTTGTTTACGCACCAAGTTTAAAGCTTGTGTTTTTTATAATAAACTCAGAGATTCTCATTTGACTGAAGGTATGTCTGCTGGATGAATTCTCTCTCTCTGGCTTCGGCTGGAGTGTCATTCTTTATTTACTTTATTTGATCCCACAAATAGGACGCGTTGTGAGCCCCTTTGTGGTTCCGTCACAACATTTATGAGCTTTTCCGGCTTGATAATGCGTATGTTTTGAGCACTATAGTACTCTATATACTCGCGGCTTTCTGTACATGAATTAGGGACTCAGCGCTGGAAACAGTCAGGTCCTGACCACATGGGCTTGTGCTGCCCTCAGCCAGGGGCGGCTTCATCTATGTGTACCAGGTTCCCTTTCATTTGAAAAAAAGCGGTATTTATGAAACTGTATAACTCGTCACTAACCATTATGTAGAATATTTTGTGATTTTAATGACTCCATTGTAATCTATGCTCTCACATACACTCTACCACTGTGTGATTTAGTTAATCTGTATTTTGGATGTACCTAAATAAAAATACATTTTAAAATTTTTAAAAAAAAAATTTGATCAGAGAGTCGCATGTATCCAGAAAAAATCGTTCTCATTATAAAACTTCACTTCAAAGCCTGCGAAAATACAAGACCTCACTCAGGTCAACAGATTGAAAAGCAAAGTTATTATGTTTCAAGCCGAAAGGGTTTGATTGCAAGCAAAAATAGTATAAGTTATGTTTTTTTTTAAAAGTACTAGATCATATCCAAAAACTATACAAAGTTGTGGCCGTTTCCTGGTATCTTATGAACCTATGGATTAAGATAAATGTGTTTATGAACAAAACCTCGCTGAATAATAACTCGGCATAAAATTGGCACACCATTAAGTTTTTACAAGTTTCACCCCACATAGAATTTTTTTTCTTGCGCTTCAGTACATGAGATGGTACGAACCATGGCACCACTAAAAACAACAATAGACAAAAAAAAAAAAAAAGTACATCTTGTCCTGCAAAAAACAAGCTCCCATTATGGCTATATAGAAGGAAAAAAAAATTATGGTTCTGTGAAGGTGGGGAAAAAACAAACCAATGAGACGATAAGGAAAATCTCTGCGGCATTAAGGGGTCAAAGGCAAAAAATCTACAGAAAAGTGGTAGTGTCAATTAGGTTTAAAGGGGTTTTATCGTTACAAAGATCATGTCTAAGATTATGGGGACAGTAAAAATATCGCACTTTTGTAATTGGGGTTGCATTAACCTCAGTCACTTGGTTTAGAAGATATCAGCTCGTGTAATTCTGACTTCTATTTCTGCATGTTTGCTGGTACAGAACGCACTTGGTCGATTCCTGTTGCCCTAGACCACGCCCCCTGCCACTGGATTGGCTGGCGGGACATTTCATTCAGCCGTGGGATATGCACTAGACGGTAATGTCAATGGCCACAACCCCTACGACGCTCGTTGATGGCTGCCTGCAACTCTCTGTTTAATCCCCTATCCTCGGCTTACTAAATCGATAGTGAAACCAGCAGTCTGCTGGCTATAGGTACATAATTCTACCTCCTCCACAGGTCAGTCATTAAGCTGCTACTTTGAATAGAGGCGTTCTGTTCCTAGATCGAATGCAAGCCCCGCCTCCTTATAGGCGTCATCTGTATTGTTTTACTTTTGGATGCTTCACAATGCAGCTGTATGAGGCGGATTGTGTAGTGCAGTGACATAGGTGATCTGCTTGGCAAAGACAGGGTTGGGAGTTGACAGTCCATTCACGGTTTTTTTTGGTTTTTTTTTCTTTTTGAAAATTTGTACACATAAGTAAAGATATGAATTTTTTTTTGTGTCGTCTTCACTATAATTTTTTTGAGTTTACTATCTCACACATCTACTACCACACACTCTACAGAATAAGACTCCCCTTTAATTAAGTGTCCCTTCCTTCAACAAGATCACACCAAGCACTTCATACATATGTGATACATATGCATATATCTCTCGGGGATGTGACATGATATAGGGGTAAGCTATGTATGTGTATTTGTATATAATTATAGAGATTGACATATATCATTTGGGTCTATATACATTTGTTTTGAATTTAGGGGGAGGAAAAAAAATATACCTGTGAGGGGGACTAGAATCCTATTTATCCACACTTCGTTGTAAAACCAACACTCTACCTGCTACCACATCTAGCCAAGTCATTTACAGGCTGAGCTGGGTTTTCCTCAAGCTGATGTGCTTCTACCCCCCAACTGTTTTCACTCCACATATCACTGACAGCTAGGCTGAGATCTTTACTTGTAGAGCTACATTTTGTACTTGTAGTTGTGTAAGGTCTCTGCCTGTTGTCAAGTACAATTTGGTTTGTTCATCCATCTAGTACAGAACGTTAAAGCTGCTGGCTTTTTCTGTGTGTATACGTAGTCGTTATTTTTGTTATAAATAGGTGACTTGCTGCAGCTTGTGGAGACATCATAGGCGCAGTCATAAGCATTGCAGGTGGCTACAGAGCTTGTTATATCCAGACAAACCCTATGACATCCCCTGCTTCAAAACAAAAATGATGATGTCAGCCCCATGGGTGGGGAGACACGCCCCCTGGAGGGGAGACACGCCCCTGGGAGGGGAGACTACGGCCCCCTGGAAGAGGGGAGGAGTCCACGCCATAGGATTTTCTAATCATCTGAGATAATTTAGCAGAACAGCACGAGCAGCTCATAACGGATTACAACCACTTTAATTATATAATGTCACATAGAAATAAAATATCTAAACACTCTCACAAACAACACAACCTAAGATACTATGAGTAAGCTCATTGGTGTCATAGAGGATTTGGGATCTGAGCTCAGGGGGCCCAGAGTGGTCAAACCTTCTGAGAGGGGTCCATGACATGTTAGAAGGTAATTTCAGGTGGGACGCCTGTAGTAACCCATCAGTTCCTACCCAAGCCGTGTTCAAATACAAGGTTGTGGGCTGTGTCCAGGCCGTGCTCACCTTGTATGGAGAGATGTGCGTGTCTGAAGGAAAGGCCAGCATTCCCTTTCACTTGTTTTTTTTTTTTTTTTTTTTTTTTTTTTTTACGCACTTCATCCAACTGACTCCCTTCTGCCTGGCTGAAATGTTTTCTAGCGTGTCTGGAAGGGAAGAGGCAAGAAGGAATTAAGAAGGGAAAAGGCTGCATTATTTTTCTGCTGAATTATCTGCAAGTGAGAGAAAAACATCTGGCGACTTCTGTTCAGCAATAAACAGCCAATCGCAGCTCTTCATAATAAAATAAAAAACTAATTAAAACCAAATTGTAAAAATCGTTCTTCTTTTCTGCTCATCTCAGGATTAGTTTTTGATTACATTTGCTTTAATCTTGGTTATGGGGGTAGGAAATTGCCCAGCGGCTCTGGGTTGTGTGGATAGGGATTTTCACACTTTAGGACAATGATGGTTATTCCAATTATTGTCTCGTTAAGTATAGATGAATCCCATACACCACATCTCCAGAATCCTCTCCTGATCTGAAAGAAGAGGGGGTTGTGACTCTTCAATTGAAATGAATGGAAACTCTGATGTCTATGGCAGAGCCCCGACCACATCTTTGGTCAGAGGTTTCAGTTTGGTCCTAACTGAGGGACCTGGACCTATCAGACAATGATGGCGTATCCTAGCGATGCGGTCAGTTTTATTTTACAGGTCTCCATATTTATTAGCATGGTCTTTTTCTGAGTATGAAATCAATTTTAGAGTTGTTTTTTAATTCTTATAGCCGGAAAGAGTTATTTGAGCGGGGTAATTTTGATTTTGTAGATTCTGGTCCTGGGGTATAATAGTATAGGAGGGTTGGAATATGGTTAGTCATGATATTTTACATTTACAGGGGTGTCCTGGGACCTATTCATGCTCGTTGGTCTGTTGGGGTAAAAACAGAAAAGACTCAAACTTGCCTCCCGGACGGTCTCCTTCCCCCCCGGTCCCGTTCCTAGTTGATGTTACAGGTACAGCCAATCACAGACCACGTCGTTACCTGCACGTGACCGCTGTGGCCTGTAATTGGATGTTCTGTGCTTCAGCCGGGAGTGAAGGAGAACATCCAGGAGGCAAGTATGAGGTTTATCTTCTATTGTTACTCCGACCCCGATGGGCCAACAAGCATGAATAGGTCCTGGAACACCCTTTTAAGTCACAACCTTGAAAAAGGTCACATCTATTTAGATGGTGATACAATGCAAAATCAACCAGGGAAGGGTTCTCTCAGATTGACATTTCTGTCCACAGTCTGTTCTGTAATCACTCTGTGGCTTCAACATGCAATGCTGGACTTGCCACAGCTGTGATAAACAAATCCCTCACGGTTACTGCATTTACAGTGAGAACTATATGTCTGAGCTGGGTGATGTGACAGCATACAAGACTGGCTGAAGTATGTTCACATGATGGGTCTTTCCCATCAGAAAACTCCAATGTGAAGCCATAGACTCGAATGGGAGTTCCCAATATAGAGACTTATGCACGCCGACTCAGCTCATTTCGGAACAACCCATGAATGTCTTGTGATAGAGTGATTCTAGACAGTCATCCCTAGCCGTTTTTCTTGCCGAGAGGCATTTGAGCTCGGTTTAGGAGGGAAAGGTGCGGGTCTCAGGGGATGCACCTATCAGACAATGACGAAATATCCTAGTGATACGCCATCAATGCCTGTAGTGAGAATATCCCTTTAAGGGTATGTTCACACAGCGTGATTGTGGGGTGCATTTCGGCACATGTTTAGGATTCATAGAGAGCTATTATAGACTCAAAGAGAGCTATGAATTACGTCCGTCTCAGCCTAGCGGCAAACTACACTTGCACGTTTTATATGCCGGTGAGAGAGAAAGTGACATGCTGTCCAGCGCGTACATTCAAAATAAATTCGCATATTGTGGTGCACCTATAATAGACGCGCCATAATACGCCGTTTGAACATACCCTAAAGATGAAAGGGTTTTCCAATTTTCAAAAATGCTCATCAGTTGATTGGGAATGCTAATAAATAGAAAAAACACCCAAAGAAAAAAAAAAAAGACTTTTGAAGACTGGTCAACCGCCCTTAATATATGCAAGAAGGGCGCACGTTTTTAAGATTTTCTTGTAGGAGCCAACAGTGGTATACACCATAGCATATGGTCAATGCTATAGGTCTTTGCAAAGAATATAGATAGCACACAAGCCATTTTAACTCCACTCCAGAGTGTCCCGCTTTTTTCCAGGCAAATGGAGCCCCACAACATATTAAGAGTGAGCTGACTAGTCCGACTGAGTTGGAGCGCAGGGAAGGAAACCTTTATTGCATGCTGTGCTACCTTTGCTCTTGCGGTCATTAGGGCTCATGGCCGTTTGCTTTCAGATACGCTTTTTACAGTCATCCCTCAAAGTGCTCCTTAGCCGGCACACATCACACGTAAAGCTGCCTCGTGCCGCAATAGGGTCATCAATAAAAACACACTTCAAATGTGTGTTAAAATGCACTGGATGTCTCTGGCTAGGCACTCAGCGGGAACTCTAACAAAGCTTCAAATAGATTCCAAGCTACGCAGCTGTGGTGGAACAAACATCAACCTCGCTTAAAGGAAGTGGACGGTCAGATCGGATTCTATTAAGTGACTAGTGACAACTCTCTGGACACCGTGTAGGGGACGCTAAAGGCCGAGGCACCACAACTTCAGTGCAAGTCTAGTGACTGGTAGCTGCCTCTTCTGTCTCGCATTGTCTACCCTAAGGACAACTAAAGATAAAGAACTGAAACCCCAATCTAGCGCAAGGTCGGACTGAAGCTCCTTTGGCCTCCCAGGGGAAAATAAAGAGGTCCACTGGAAAACACTGCTCTGAGATCTCATTGGAGAAAAACATTCTGTGCGCCCGACCCTCCTATTACTTTACAGAACTGTGAATCCCGTTCACTATAAGTTATTTATTGTTATATGATAGAGGAGTGGACGCTGAGCTCCTGTGATATATAAGGTTATTTGTTAGAGGGAGAGGAGCTGAGCTTGTGATATATAGGGTTATTTGTAGAGGTGGGAGCTGAGCTACTGTGATATATTGGGTTAATATGATGAGGAAGAGAAGTGGAGTTCTGTGATATATTAAGGGTTATATGATAGAGAAGCTGAGCTCTGATGATATATAGGGTTATAGATAGAGGGAGTGAAGCTGAGCTCTGTGATATATTGGGTTATTTTGATAGAGGTGAATGAGGCTGAGCTCTGGTGATATATAGGGTTATATGTTTGAGGAGAGATAGATGAGCTATGTGGTTTTATAGGGTTATATGTTTTGGGGGAAGAGAAAGCTGGAAGCTCTGTGATTTATAGGGTTATATGATAGTGAAGCTGTGCTCTGTGATATATATGGGTATATGATAGAGTAAGATGAGCTCTGTGTTATATAGGGTTTTAGGTTAGATAGATGAGAAGCTGAGCTCTGTGTTTTTTTGGGTTTATTGATAGAGGAGAGAAGCTGAAGCTCTGTGATATATAGGGTTATATGATAGAAGAGAGGAGCTCGAGCTCTGTGATATATAGGTTATGTGATAGAGGAGAGAAGCTGTAAGCTCTGTTTTGGATATATAATAGGGATACATGATAGAGGAGAGAAGCTAAGCTCGTGATATTATAGGGTTTACATGGATAGAGGAGAGATAGCTAAGCTCTGTGATATATAGGGTTATATGATAGCAGGGAGAAGCTGGGTCTGTTGATATTTTGGGGTATGTGATAGAGGAGAGAAAGTGAGCTCTGTGATATATACAGGTTACTATGATGGAGGGAAGAAGAAAGCTGAGCTCTGTGATAAATAGGGTTATATGACTAGTGGGAGAGAAGAAGCTGAGCTCTGTGATAATATCGGGTTATATGTTAGAGAAGCTGAGCTCTGTGTTATATATAGGGTTATATGATAAAGAGAGAAGCTGAAGCTCTGTGATATTTAGGGTTACTATGATAGAGGAGTGATAGCTGTGCTCTGTGATTTATAGGGTTATATGATAGAAGAGAGAAAGATGATCTATGTGATTTGTTAGGGTTATTTGATAGTGGAGAGATAGTAGAGCTCTGTGATATATTGGGCTTTTTGTTGGAGGAGAGAAGTGAGCTCTGTTAATATATAGGGTTATATGATTGTAGATGGCTGTGCTTTTGTTTTTTTTAGGGTTTTATGATAGAGGTGAGGAAGCTGAGATCTGTGAGTATTTTGGGTTATTTGATAGAGGAGAGGAGCTGAGCTCTCGGTTGATATTAGGGTTATATGTTAAGGAGCTGAGCTTGTGATATATTGGGTTTTTGATAAAGGATGTGTGAAGCTGAGTCTCTGTGAATATATGGGTTATATGATAGAGGAGAGATGCTGATCTCTGAATATAGGGTTAAATGACGAGGATAGAGATTCTGGCTCCTGTGATATATAGGGTTATTTGATAGAGGGAGAGGAGCTGAGCTTGTGTTATTTAGGGTTATATGTATAGAGGAGAGGAAAAAAATAAATGCTGAGCTCTGTGATATATAGCGTTATATGATAGAGGAGAGAAGCTGTGGTCGGTGTTATTTAGGGTTTTATAATATGGGTGTAGAAGCTGAGCTCTGTGTATATAGGGTTATTGATGGAGGAGGAGAGGAGCTTGAGCTCTGTGATTTTTAGGGTTATTTGATATTGGGTGATGAGAAGCTGAGCTCTGTGATATATTAGAGGTTATTGGTAATAGAGGATGACGAAGGCTGAGCTCTGTGATATATCGGGTGATAGGATGGCGGTGAGGAGCTGAGCTCTGTGTTATATACATGTAATCAAATAGCAATTTCTGTTTTCGTCAGTACCTTTTAGCCCTCTTATTTGTGGCGCTTTGGTCATGGGACTGTTTTCGGACTGGCTGTGAAGAGCAAGCTCTGTGAGAAAACCTCTCTAAGAGTGATTTACCACATACTGTATTCAAGAGGACCTTTCTGCTCTCCACCAAGTGTGAACTGAATATTGCGCCCATAGTGCCGCGGCATCTGGCCCAATCTGGATAACAGCGTCCATGCTTTGTGCAGTGGCGGCCTGATGGGCCATAGAGATAGGATGTAGGACATTTACTACGAGGGCAGTTCTTCATAGGAATGGAAGAGGGGCTCGGACGAGCGGAAGGGTCGCTCTGCTTCCCCCATAGTCTGATATACGGTGTACGTTCATCTTCTATATGTTAGTGAGTGGGGACGTCTCCGTCTTTAGTTACTTAACGTAACCAGCATTCTGTATCTTGTTCTGTCGAATGAGTTCAATGAACTCCTGGATTCTGAGGCTGAACTCCAGGCAGCTCTGGAGAAGGGAGACAAAATGAGAAGTTACTGGATCACGAAATCCTTCCTTCCAGGCTCAAGACGTCATCAGTAATCACCAGCACTTTGTGACCAGACCTCAAACCAACGCGCATGGGCCCATCAAGAAACGGCCACACCACGGGCAACGGAGAGGGACCTCCAGCTGTGCCCCAAGTGCCGACCAGAGAACGTCAAGAAGGAGCGGCGCCCCCCGACAGGAATGCTTTAGGAATTACTTGCAGTCTCCATGGAATAAGCATCTTCTATTAGAAATCTCCAGTTGTCCCGTTCCTCCGTTACTTACCACTATTAGACAGGTGTTCGTAAATGTTTAATTGGGCTCAGCATCTCACGGTCCCTTTAGAACTGGGGTCGGCATACTTCGGCTCTCCTGCTGCTGGGAAACTACATCTCCCTCATAAAACCACTGATATAGATATATAAATGCTTGATGGGGTAGTTGTTGTTTCCAAACAGCTGGTGAGCCGACATTGCAGACCCCCGCTATAGAGTGTGCGGACATTTATCGGCTTTATATCAGACTGACCCTTAAAGAACAAAAAGGAACGTGGTAACCTTCTTATCATCAATTTTATTCAAAAGATTCCTGAGGAGTAACTGTAGGAAACTGTCATAGATGCTGAATAATATAGGCATATTAATGGAAGTTCTGCATTCATTGCTAGGTTTTTTACAAAAAGTGTTTATAGCTTATCGGGGGGAATAAAATACTGGAGCATTGTTAGTTACTCATTAGTTATTCAAATACATTAGGAATATATCTAAAATATAATCTAAAATAATCTAACCCAGACCTGGGCATTGTACGGCCCGCGGAGTACGAAGCCCAGGTCTACTAATAGTAGCGCTGAAGGCCCGCCGCGCGGCGGGTAAGTGCGAGAGTCCGCGGCGGGCCGTCAGCGCTACTGTTAATATCCCCGGTATGTGCATAGGCCAGCGACGCGATGAGGTGAGCTCATAGCGCCGCCGCCTTTCCTCGGCGTGCAGAGCAATTCTGACCAGACCTATTACATGAGGGGCATCAGTGCCTGATGCATACTTATTAATGACAATTAGCTAGCTTGGTGGCCAATCGCCATGATGGTAACAGCAGCCACCAATATAAGTCATTGGCTACAGCCGTTAAGGAGTTGTCTCACTACAGGACTGTCTGCATACCTCAGAGTGTTCTGGCACACGTAGTGATTTTGAATTCAGGGGCTCGTGCTTATTGTCTGCCTCTTCTCCTCCCCCTTAATCCCCTTCTAAAATCAAACATAACACAAGGCGACAGCTCTCCTCCTCACGACCTTTCTATACAGATGGGGGTGGGCGAGGGGGTTTTGTGCCAGGGTGTAACCTTGTGTGTGTCTGACTAGACTGCTGGATCAGCTTCACTGTGCGGGCTCTGCTGTGGCGAGCTCTTGCTGCTCATCTGAACCAGAGTCAGGAGGACAGCAGGGAGAGGGCTGATCTATTTGTAGTGGCGCTATGGAGCCAGATGGGTTGTGAAGCTGTGTATGCTAATAGCAGAGCTTGGGGGAATGTAAAGGTTCCTATTACCACCTGCTTTGCATACAAATCTCCACGGAATACTCAAGCAAACAACAAACAAAATACACTGTCAGAACAGTACACAGGGAACGCTGTGAAGTGTGGTACTATTATATGTTGCTTGTCACTAATACAGCAGTGCTGGAAGGGTTATGAAAACCGTTCACTGCTCCCCTGTACTGTTCTATTAGTATAGTCAGAGCTACCACTGAACACATCATGATTTTACTAAAACACTTCATGCTGTCTCTTCGTTACTGACCACTGACAGTCCTCACCTATGCTCTCCTCATCTTTGTAGAGAGCAGGAGGGTGCGGCACAACAGGGTTTATAAAGGCGCACAGCTCACAAGACACAAAATGCCAGAGCCTACATCCCCCATCCCTTCCCTACAGAAGCATCACAAGTGGCCTTCCATAACTGTGTGTGGAGGGGCTCTGTGGCTCTGACCTGTATTGAGAAGCAGATGAGTCACCAGGGACTGGCAGCCTGTGAGATAAAAATCAACAGGTCAATGTGGCTATATTGATTGAGGTGCTCGATGCAACCTCTTACTTACCAGGGATATACCTCAAACCAGTTGAGACATTGTTTACATGAACTTATATTTGCTAATGTGCTTGTTTTTTTAAAGATCTTTTAATTAAAACCCAATCATTGTAGCGAGACAACCCCTTTAAGTCTGTCATGTAAATGGAAAAAATAAATTTTTAAAACTCTCGTGTTCCTTGCTTGCGTTTTGTGATTTGTGCTTCGGTTAATGTATTCTGTAACGGAGGCTGTTGATCGATAATCCTCTGTAGCAGACGTGTCGGGGCCGTTCTCACATGTGAAACAATGTCCAAGGCAAGCATACCATACCTTCATTTTCCTAAGTCTAGACTTGTTATCGTGGCACCACGCCAGGCAGGTCATGGTTTCTTGTCTTTCCAGGGATTCCTCTACTTCTTTGGCAGTCAGGAACATTTCTATATTTACTAGATCCTGCAAGAACAAGAATAAAGATCACTATTTGGATTCCAGACTTAAAATCCAGCACAAAAAAAAAACTCTCCACAAAACAACCATGAGCAATAGAAATTGTTGTATTAATGGGGGCTAGACAGGGCTGTGGAATCGGTAAGCCAGAGCTCCGACTCCTCAATTTCCCCGACTCCCACTCCCTCATACTCGGCGTATGTTTAAGTGATAACTTTACTGTAGTAAAATGGTAACATCCGGCTGTTTATCACCTTATGATACAATAATCAAGCTATTGAGATAGAAAATACACTGACAAGCAAAAGGGTAACAATGTTTTGAGCTTGTGACTTTCAGGCTCCTTATCTCACCATCCACTACAGCTTTGTACATGAGGCTCCCATCATTTTATAGACAATCATCTTACCGATCTTATACATAAATATGACTTGCAAGTATTTAGCATCTGCTTAGTTCTGCAGATTCTTTCCTGTAACTGCATTGTTACTGTTTTGCGTCTTAAAATCAAAATGTTAATTTTTATTATTTTGTTAGTATTTGGGAAATCCGCCTTTGGTTTTCAATACTGCCTGAATCCTTCTGGGCTCGGAATCAGACTCAAGCATGTCTTGACCCAAAACTGATCCCAGGTCTCTTCTACACATTCCCAATGTTGGTGGAGACTTGGGTACGAATACAGTTTTTTCTTCAACTTACCCACAAGTGTTGGATTGGGTTGGGGGCTGGGGACTGTGGGGGCCGTTTCAGCAACTCTACTTCTTGTTTTTAAAAAACCCTCCTTCCCCAAAAATTTTGACACCTGTTTTTTTTCAAAACCTTAGAAACTTTGTGTATACTCCCCTAACTCAACCCTTTTCTTCAATATCTTGTTTCCTTTTGAGCCCCTTTCTCACCTTTTTTTCCCCCAGACCCTTTTTCCCCCCCCATCAGACCCGGTCTATTGATTTTTCCCTTTCACCTCCCAAACCCCCTTTTTCCCAAAACCTTCCTTTTTTCATACTTTTTTGGGAAAACCCCTTTTTGGGCCAGCCTTTCTTAAAAACAAAAGTTTTTAATTTGGGCTTCCCCCCTTTTTTTTGGGGCCATCTTTCCCCAGACCTTTTTAAAAAGTCCCGGTGCTTGCAGGACGTCTGACCCTTCCCCCTTTTTCCGAACCCTTTACAAACCCGCCTCCAGTGCGGGTGTTTTAGACGTCAGAAATTGATCGACCTTGTAAATTTGGGGGCGATTTGTTGCCCTCTGTTTTTCCCCCCGGGCCCGTCACCTTTTGGTTTTGGGAAAGGGGAAATTTTAAATTTCCATATTTTTCCCACCCTCTCAGGGCCTCACGTGATGCATTTTGGGGGGAAATTTGTCTTGGCCCAAGAAAAAGGCAACAATGAGCTGGATGGTTTGCTTCTCTTCCTTTTGGGGGAAATTTTTAAATTAATGGCTTGCCGAAACCAATGACCTTTATTTGGGGGAAATCGGGCCTAAAAAACACATTGATTTTTGGGGGGAATGCGAGAACAGGTTGTAATTTTTTAGCTTTACAAAAGGAAAAAGGATGGTCCCATCACCAGGAAAAAACAAAAACAATGCAAGAATCTGCAAAAACCCCCCCAAAAAAACAAATGCAAAAATGGTTCGGGTAAAAGTTATGTAAGAGCCAAGATGACTGTCTAAAAAATATGGGAGTCTCACAGGTCAAAGCTGTAGGGGTGGTGAATAGGAAAGCCTGAAAGTCAAACTTTAAAAAACCACGGTTTTCCTTTTTGTTTGTCATGTAAAATATCCCTTCAATTTGGGGTGGGGGTTTGCGGTGTGGCGGCCATTGCCCCGGGGCCTGGGGGTTTGGTGCAGCCCGGGGGCCGGGGGGCCCAAGGTCTGGCAGCAGTTGGTGTTTGTTGGGCCAGGGGCCTGTGCCCCCCCTCTGGGGGTTTTTTCCCTGGGGCCCCCCGCAGTGTTACCCCCCCCCCATTTAGAGTAGGGACCCCCCCTTAAAGAGGCCGCCGTGAATTTGGCAAGGGGGCCTATAGGGGTTTTGATAAAAAAGTAAAACTAAAAACCTCCTTTTTTCTTTTTTTTGTAAATTTTTCCCTGAGAAGCATTAGATCAACAAGATAGTTTTGGGGAATGTCCGGCCCCTTTTGTCCCCCTCCCCCCCCGCTTTTTGTAAAAAAATATTTTTTAATACAACACAAAAAAACTTTAAAAAATTTGGGAAAATATGAAAACAAACACCACCAGTAAGTGGGAAAAAAAAAAGTGTTCCAAAAAAAAACCCTGCTGAAAAAACAAATTTTGGCGTCTAAAATGGTTTTCGGAGAAAAATAATTTTCCTCCGTCAGATCCTCCCCCGTTGACCTCACATCTGACCATTATTTTCCCGGCCCAGAAACGGCCTCCACACTAACTTGGTTGGGGCAAAGAGGTGACCACCGGGGGAAAAATCCCCTAAAAAAGTCAAAGTATAAAGGGAAATTTCCCCCAGCCACAGCAGTTTGATGAAAGGTTGAACTCTTTTTACTTTTTTTTGAAAGCAGGTGAAACATTTTTGCCCAAAAAAATCTTTTTTTGGGCCCCGGGGGCAGAATCTTTTTCCCCCAGGGCAGGGGCTTTTTTTCCCGCTCCAAAAGTCCCTCAATTTCACTCCCATGTGATGAGGCTGAAGATATGGGAGCCCGTAGCACTGGCCGGACCCCAATTCCTCTTGCTCTTTGCATCGAACTAAAAGGGCCCAAATTATTTATAAAAATTTTTGGGGGGGCAGATTTGGTCCCCTTTTTTGACACTCCGCAAAAATGGGCACCGCACCTTTCCAAACCCACACCCTTTTTTTCTAGATTTGGGCCCCAGTCCAAGGGCCCCTTAAAGGGGTTTTGAAACAGACCGAATTTTATCTTTTTCCCCCAAATTTAGGGACCTCTCCCTTCCTTTATTCATTCCCCCTTCAAAAATACCAAAACCCCAATTTAGCCGAAAAAATCCCAAAAAAAGTCTCGAAATAAAACTTGGTGAATGGAGTCGCAATGGTCCCTGGGCTACTGGGCCCTCCCCTACCACATTCCATTTCCTTAATGGGTTTTAACTAGACAACAATGAAGTTCTTTGCATAGCACAGCTGCATTTTGGGGAAAAGTATGATGGGGGACTGTACCGGGAACGGGATGGGGGCCCGTGTGGCTGGGAGTAAAGATGGGCACTGTAGTTTTTAAAAGGGAATGGTGGCAGTGGGCGGGAGTTAAAGGGGGACTGTAGTTGGTAATGTAATGGGGCAGTGTGGCTGGCAGTATGATGGGCACTGTAGTTGGTAATGTAATGGGGCAGGTGCTGGCAGAGATGGGGCCCGTAGTTGGGAATGAAAAGGGGGGCAGTGTGGGTGGGGAGTAAAGGGCACGTAGCCGGCCAAAAAGCGATGAGTCCGTGTAACTGGTAATGTGATGGTGCATTGTGGCCGGCAGCATGAGGAGCGATAATTGGCAAGTGATGGGGCACGTGGTCATCTGTAATGGGCGCTGTACCGGGAACATGATGGGGCTGTGGCTTTGGGGAAGTTGCGGCGCTGTAGCCGGTAACGCATGGTCAGGGGGGCAGTGGCTGGGCACGTAGCCGGTAAAAGCAAAGGGTCATGAGCTGGCAGTGTGCTGGGCACTGTAGCCGGTAATGTAATGGGGCAGTGTGGCTGGCAGTGTGCTGGGCACTGTAGCCGGTAACATGATGGGGCGTGTGGGGCATGTGCTGGCACTGTACCGTAACGCGATGGTCATGTTTGGGGGCAGTGTGCTGGGCACTGAGTTGGGAATGTGAGAGGCATGTGGCTCAGTATAGGGCACTGTTTTTAACGAATGGGCGTGGCTGGCAGTGCGATGGGCACTGTAGCTGGTAACTTAATGGGGCAGTGTGGCTGGCAGTGTGCTGGGCACTGTAGCCGGTAACGCGATGGGACAGTGTGGCTGGCAGTATGATGGGCACTGTAGCCGGTAACATGATGGGGCAGTGTGGCTGGCAGTGTGCTGGGCACTGTAGCCGGTAACGCGATGGGGCAGTGTGGCTGGCAGTGTGCTGGGACGTATTTGTAATGTGAGAGGGATGGGCTGGCAGTATGATGGGCACTTAGTTGGGGAACGAAAAAGGGGAGTGTGGCTGCAGTGCGCTGGGGGACTGTATTGGAATGTAATGGCAAGTTGGCTGGCATGTGCGGCACTGTAGCCGAAAAAGGGGGGGACAGTGTGGCTGGGAGTATGAGGGGACTGTAGCCGGGAACATGATGGGGCAGGGGTGGCGGAAATGATGGACGTAGCCGGGAACAGATGGGGCATGGGCTGCAGTGTGCTGGGCACTGTAGCCGGTAACGCGATGGGGCAGTGTGGCTGGGGAGTCTGGGGACGTAGTTGGGAATG
>JAODAL010034880.1:0-43654 GCA_025379985.1 Phyllomedusa bahiana | reverse complement strand
CAGGAAGCTCCTTTCCTAGAGCAGTCTCTGTGAACGGCAGAGACCGGAGGAAACCTGCGATCCCCGCTGTTTAACCCCTAGATTTCTGTGGTCCGTGACCGTGGCATAATCAAAGGGGATTCCCCTGCTCCATACAGTCACCAGGATTCCCAGTGCCCAACGGAGCCTGGGGAATATCAATGCAGACCTAAAGTAGTCCCAGGACTGTCTGCATAGTAGGCCTGCTATCAGGGTACACTATGTGTTGCCCTGACAGCAGCCTGTGTCTTACTGACCCTGTAATGTATCAACATACAGGAGTATGCTAATACAATTATAAGTGTAAAAAAAAGTGCACAATAGTTATCCCTTGCAGGTATTTTGCATACATTATGCATACATTATACACAAAAGAACTACACATATTAAGTATCCACACGACTGTAATAACCTGTAGAATTAATGTTAGGCTAGGTCTACACAGCAATGTACAAATGCTGTCTAAAATCCGAAATCTGCATGGGAATCCGACGTTGGTCCAGTGGAATATACAACATGTTCGATATTCAGCCAGATGGTTTTAGGCTTGGAAAACCCTTAGTAAAAAAATCTGTGGGTAGACTACAGCACAGATTTTCTACACAGTGCTTTGTATGGTCGGATGTTCGTCAGATTCAAAATACTGAATCCGTTGAAAACCGACCAAATTCCAGTGCTGTGTAAACATAGCCTAACAAGTTATTTAGTGTGAAATGTGAATGGTGTGAAAAATATATATTTAAAAAAAAAAATGGAGAAGAATAATTTTTGTATGTTCACACTGCAAAAAAAGCATGTCCTCGTTCAACTGCGTCACTGAAAAAATAAAAAAAAAGTTATGACTGTTCAAATGCAGGGAGTCAAAAACTAAATAAAAATAGCTGGTCATGACTGTTTAAAAGCAGGGAGGCAAAAAAAAAAAAAAAAAAAATAGCTGGTTATTAAGGCCTTTTCAGGCCTGGTGCTTACGGAAGTAAAGACTTTCTTCTACTCTGGATCTCAATCCGAATGAAAATTTATGGTTAAAATATAACAAAAAGATGGTCAATGACAAGGCTCCAGATATATGGGTATAGAGGGTTCCCAAAAAGGTCAGTACCCGAAAACCAAAAACACAGAAAAGTTATAAAATCACATCCTTTATTCCAAGATGCTTAAAAACAAATCACATAGTAGCAGCAAAGAGTTAAGTCCAACTGATGCGTTTCGAGCGTTTAACGCTCTTAGTCGTAGCCAATGACAAGTCTCACCCTGAAAACCTTCAAGATAGATGTATCTTTATAAATCAATTAATGGATCAAAGACATACCACATAGATCTGTTGCTCTATTATGTGATGTTTGAGACAGTTGCTACAATGTAGAATGTAGAATATTGTTTCATATTAGTGAAGTCCAAGCCTCAAAGAATTCAGGCCACCATAAAAGCCTCATGAGGAAGAACAGAAATTTAATTGGATTCTTTTCTTGATTATTTTTTACATTTTTACCAAAATTGATTGATTTGTAAGTTTTTTTTCTCTATTTGATCTGAAGAAACATATTCTTTAATGCTCTTGAAATTGGTATGTAGTTGCAAGAAATGCATGTCCCATTTTTCAAAGGGAAGCCACAGTGTAGTTCACAGGCAAGTTTACAGCATTAAAATTGAAAATCCCCAAAAGTATGGATTCTGTATGTTGAGGACAGGAGCTTCTTTGGGTCATGTAGTGTATTCACAATGTACTAGGTAAAAAAGAAAATGGAGATGCTCATCCTGGCACATGTAAAGAGCAGTACATAAATGTAGTACCACACTGGGCTGTAAAAAGGTGCTACTAGACTACAATTACTTCATACACTTCAGTAACACAGATGGTTTACAGGTAAAATGTATATGATAATTGGTTAGATGTTCCAGTCAATCAAATGTGCCTCAGATGGGCAGTGTCAGTGACATTGTATGATGAGCGTAAAATGTAGCAAATCGATCCAGCAATTCCAATAGAATGATTAGAAATCATGATGAGTGTGTCTTCAAGATACGTTTTTTTTGGGACATTGTATTGTGAAAATATTGTAACTGAGGCTATTATAATTTGGCAGACCACTGTTCATTTGATTACAACTGTAGTTTGTAGAAAGTAAAAGTACGTTGATTCAATAATTTTTTGTATCTTTATGTGTTACGCCTGTTAACTTATCTGTATTTCAAATATAGCACACAATGACAATTAATAATGCTATAAAAGCTACAAAAACACATAGGTCGACATGTCCCAATATGCAAGCGGCTTTTTTTTTTTTTGGTCTATTTTGCGACAAAAACACTTTTAACGCCATATCCTCAAAATAAATGAACTGTTGTACCTCAAAACTAGGCGCATTATACGGCAGGCACAACACATTGTAGTGTGCCTAAAAAGGCGCTTACATTTGGTAACAAGGATATGTTGTGAGCCTCCATAACGCAATGCGCCTATTGAGTACACTAGTACTGATACTTGATCCACCTCCGTTACACAGTGCGCCTCGATAAGCGCAATACATACACTACCAACGATAAGCTATGTGCCGCGATTTGCACAATGCGCCTTTTTTGGCGCATTAAGTTTACTATGCAAGGTATACCGGACGCCAGATTTTTGAGCGGATCGGACTTTACACTGATTTAATGCACCTAAAAGCTGCCGCGACGCCGCCAGTTCTCCGACATGTCACCCATAGTGATATCCAGTCTTGCAGACTTCTACTCCGGTTTTCTACTCCGGCTTATCGTAGGGAGTCCAGAGTGGGCAAATGGAAAGAGGTCGTCCTGATATTTGTAATGAAAGACTAATTTGTCTTACCATACATGCAATTAAATAAAATGTAAAAAAAATAGCATCAAAGGAAAACATTTTGTTAAACACAGTAACCATAGCATATAGTCTTGTATTGTTTTCTTACACTTCTAATTCAAATTTCTCATTTCTCAAAAGTCAAATGTAAATAATGGTGTAAGACAGGTATTACATATGACGTAAATACGTGTGGAAAAAGGAAAAGAAGGTATGCTATGTAAAATTAGTCAGCCTGTATGACAAATGCTCTAACTTGTGCCCAATGCATGTCAGGACTGCTGCAGGCCACACTTTGTCACCTAAGCATATAAATAAAGGGAATGACTTTTCGAAATGCTTGTGGATATCTTAGCTGTGGACATGAAAACTCTTCAAATAAAGGAGAGGCAGCACCAAGAAAACTTGAGCTCTTATAGGCTCAATTGCGCAAACATCTTGTGTGTATATTGGGTGGATTTTTTTCATGACCATTATCAAGGTGGACACCACAGTATTTTGCAGGAAGGTGAGAAAGTGGATCTAAAGTACTATGAACAAAGCAATGTGCTAGGGAAGAAGTAGACTTACTGTAACATTTAACCCCTTCCTGAAAAACGCTTTTATTTTCATCTTGTTCAATATTTTCACTTTATATTGTATTATATCTTTTCATGGGAAAACACTGAAGATATGATACTTTGATACAATGTAAAGTAGTCAGTGTACAGCTTGTAAAGCAGTGTACTTTTGGGTGGGGCCCCAAAAATAACTCAACACACAGCCATAAATGTTCTAAACTGCTGGCACCCAAAAGTGAATACCCCCCCCTGGGGAAAATGAAAAATTGTGCCCAAGTTGCCATAATCCCTCCATGGTGTCATGTAATTCATTAGTGTTACAAGGTCTCAGGTGTGAATGGGCAGCAGGTGTGTTCAATTTGGTGTTATCCCTCTCAAACTCTCACATACTGGTCAGTGGAAGTCCCCCTGGCAAAAAAAAAAAGGGGGATCTTAAAAAAAAAATTTTTTTTCTCTACCTGAAATCCTAGCTATAAGAATTTGGGCCCCACCCCCAAAATGAGTTGTAGCATGGTGGCCAATACCATACAGTGGTTTAACAAGACAGGTTCCGTAATGGTCAACTAAAGTAGTTTAGTGCACATACTTAGCGTCATATCCAGAGATTGTCTTTTCAAAATAGATGTAGTAGTGCTGCCAGCATTTCTGCAGAGATTAAGGTGGTGGAGTCAGCCAGTCAGTGCTCAGACCATACCCACACGCATAAAATTTGGGTTTTATATAGAAATATAGCAGATTGTCTACAGAAACACAATTGATATCTTATACTGGCAAAATAAAAATGTTGTATCATACATTTGAATACATTTGGAGAAAATATAACTATTATAGACACCACCCACAATAGAAAAATGAATAATTTAAATTGCGAATATGAACATATGCCTACAAAATAATACAAATATACAGCACAGATTGATGTAAGAAACTATAAATGATGCAATCAGTTTTTTAAAATTTATACCAAGTCCAAAAAAGCTTCTCGTTTAACCCCCTTTCCCGACTTGGACAAAATACGCCCTAGTGGGAAGTGACTTCCTGCAAATGGCGTAGCATACGTCCGGCGATCCGCGGGGGTTACGGGCGGCCGCGGGGCGATCGGACATGGAACCAAACGGAAATTACCGCTGGGTTCATCCACATCACACCCGCCCAGTGAAACTCCGGGGCCCTGAGTGATTAACGCTTTTATTATCACAACCTTTTCAGGTCGCGATAATAAAAGCCGCAGGCAGGAGGGAGTTGAGCTCCCCCTGCCTTACAAATCGGCGCAGTAAAATAGACTTCGCGCCGCTATGGTCCCCTACCAGACTCCCCGGATTGCTTTATGAAAGCATCTGGATAGTCTGGTGAGTCACCATGCCCACAATGCATTGTGGGCCTTGGGTTGTCAGTATGTTGCCATGGCGGGACCCAGTGCACAGCAGTAACGCTGTGCACAGGTCTCCTATTCAAACAGCAATTCTACGATTGCTTTTCCAAAGTGGGGATTTGCTGTTACAAATCCCACTGGGGGAAATGATAAAAAAATATTTGAAAAAGTTAAAAAAAAAAGTAAAACACAAACACAAAAAAATTAAAAATTTAAATCACGATTGTACACCGGCCATTTTCACCTGTAACAAACGCCAATCACCCCAAAAAGATCAAATATAAATAAAGTAGCACATTGGTATCGCCGCGGTGCATAACGACCCACACTATAAATTGTCACATTAGTTAACCCGTACGGTGAACGCCGTCGTTAATAATATTTAAAAAAACAAAAACAAAAACAGTCCACAGAATTGCAATTATTGTACCATCCTGCAGCACATTAAAATGAAATAAAAAGCGTTCAAAAACTCATCATAAATGCCCAAAGTTTGTGCCTATTTTAAAAGGACAGCTTCAATTACGCAAAAAAAAAAGTCCTTACAGTCTCTGTATCTGGAAAAATAAAAAAGGTTATGGCTCTCCAGGGAAGACAGCGATGCATAAATATTTAACACAATAAAAAAATTTTTTTTTTTTTTAAAGTGCTTCAAAATAAAAAAAAAAAAACTATAAATTGGGTATAGACGTAATAGTAACAACACATATAGTAAAGCAAAATGGTCATGGATGCTGCACGGTGAGCGTTATTAAAAAATTAAAAAACACTACTAGGATTGCAGTAATTTTCTTCACCCTGCCTTCCAAAAAAAAAAGGTATTTATAAACTGAATCCAAAAAGTTATTGTCCCCCCCAAAATTATATTAACAATTTAAAAACGTCAACTCATCCCCACAAAAAAAAAGCCCCCTACACAGCTCCGTACACAGGAAAACTAAATTATGTCTCTCAGGACTATGGCGACGATTGCGGGGGAGAAAACGTGTTTTCCTTGTGAATAAAGTGTTTTTATTGTGGTGTAAAAGCAGTTTAAAAACATAAAATACAATATACAAATTGGGTTTATTGCCTGTAAACCGTATCGATGCTGGGAGTAATACTTAGTATGTCAGTTATACTGGATGGTGACCGCTGTAAAAAATAAAAATCAAAAAAAAAACACTTCCGGAGGAGGAATGCTGTATTTTGTTCAAAATGCTCACCAAAAACCTTAATAAAAAGTGATCAAAGTGGCATATGCCCCCCCCCCCCATAATCGGTACTAATAAAAAAAACTTCAACCTCATCCCACAAAAAACATGCCACCATGTCAGCTCCGTATACAGAAAACTGAAAAGTTATGGCTATCAGAACATGACTCCATAAAAACGCAAATTTTTTATAGGACCTATTTCTATTGTGTAAATGATAATATTAAAAACATAAAAACTATATAAAATCTATATCATTTGCAATATATAGTACCGACCCCCATAGTAAAGTTATCTTGTCATTTACACTGCACGGCGAACGCTGTAAAATTGACGCCCAAAAAACAATGGCGGAACTCCGTTTCCCCACGCCACCCCCACTTTTCATAGCCCAATGCAAAAAAAAAAACTATGGAACTCCTGTTGCGCCCAAAATGCCCCCACAATACACCCCTAGATGACATCCTTGAGGGTTGCTCATGAATCCAAAAGGGGGTGACTTCTGTGGAAGGTCTTCACCCTGTTCCTTGGTACTTTGGAAGGATTTGTTAAATGCGACATGGCCCCACCAAAATTTTGCGTCTCCAAAAGCCTACATAACACTCCCTCCCGTATACGCTCTGCCATGGGCCCACACAGCAGTTTACACCCACTCTAGGGTATCTGCCGAACTTTGAAGAAATTGCGTTAACAAATTTTTTTGGAGTGCTTTTTTACCAGGGGATTCCTTGTAAAAATGAAATTATATTTTAAGCCTAAAATGCAGATTTTGTTGTGAAAAATTTTGTTTTTTTTCATTTTCACAGTTCCAACGCTAAAAAATTTTGTGACACACTGTGGGGTCGATATGCTCACTACACCCATGGATATATTCCTTAAGGAGTGTAGTTTCCAATATGGGGTCTTTCTAGGGGAGTGTATTTAAGTTTTAGCACCTATAGGGTGTCCGCAAACCGAAATGGACCCTAAATAAATAAAATGGTAATGAAAATGAGCCCCAGAGTCTGGTTAGGTGCTCCTCCTATTCTGAGGCTTGTGGTTGAACCATAATAGCGCACTAGGGCCACATATGGGAATCTCTGAAAACAGAAGAAAGCTGAGGGAATCAAAATTAGGTTATATACCAAATTGATCACAATTTACAGTATATCTTGTGAATTAATGTATAAAAATTGAAAAAAATCTGCAAAAAAAAGTGGAAATTTTGAAATTCCACTACAACTTTGCTTTAATATCCTGTGAAACACCTAAGGTTTAATAAATTCCTAAATGCTGTTTTGAATACTTTAAGGGGCTGTAGTTTCTTAGATGAGAGTCATTTTATGTGCGGTACCTAACATACAGGCAATCAAAGTCACGTTTTTAGAACTGGAGAACTGCGTCCCTAAAAAAATGTATTAATTGCAAAATTTTCTTCGAAAATTTGAAAATTACTACTAAATTTCTAAGCCCCCCCAATGTCGTGTTAAAAAAAAAAAAGACATTTTTAAAAAAAATGATGCCAAACTACAGCCCAGACATTTTATGGTAGATGATAGTAGTTATAAACTATTTTGAGTGGAATAACTATCTGTCTTACATGCAGAAGAAATTTTTGAAGTTTGAAATTGGTAAAATTTTCTAAATTTTTCAAGTATACTTTAATTTTTTTCACAAATAAACAAGCATTTTTTGGACCAAAATTTCTTCCTTTTAAAGCACAATGTTCACGAGAAAACTTTCCTGAATACAGGTGGGTTAAAAGTGTAAAAAGTTATTCTGACAAAGGACAATCCCAGATTTAAAAAAAGGGGCTCTGTCGGAGGCCAACATGGCTCCGGGGAAGGGGGGTTAAGAAGATACAAAAATGAAAAAAATTAAGACAGCCAGCAAAGTGTCAGTGCAGATAGCCTGCAATTTCCTGACATGGATAAGCCCCATTAAAATGGGGCTAATCTATGTAAAGAAATACATCGAAATTCCCACATGTTTATAAAATTTCAATCTAACTTTTTTAAAAATTTTGCGGGCACGGGGATAATGAAATTTAAATTCTGTGTGTAATAATAAATTTTTTGGGGGGTAGAGGATAATATAATTTGTTTTTGGGATAAATTTTTTAAATAGTTTAAATTGGGGGTTACAGCTAGAGATGGGCGAATTGATTCTAACGAAGTGGAATTCGTTTAGAATTTCAGGAAAACGAAGTCGAACTTTGGGGAAATTTGGGTGGGAACGAAGTGTGTTTTTGTTTGATAAAAGGGCTGCGGCACTGGGACAGGGGAGAAAAAAGGGCATAGCCTATTAATGTGCAGAGGGAAGCCAATCAGAGCCGGGGGGGATTCTGTGACGTCACCGCACTTTTAAAAGTCCGGGCCCCGACGCTGGGGCTCATACGCCTCACTGTCTATCAGGGAAGGTGCTGCCGCGGCTATAGCCCTTATGAAGAATGATTTTTTATATACGTTTCTGTGGGGTGTCTACTTGCCAGAGATGTTTTTAATTTTTAATTTTAATTTTTTGGGGTATTGGATCTGAAACCCAGTGTACGTCCACTGCAGTGCATTCATTCAATATCCAAGTGGGTTTAAAAGCCAGTTCCTGTTGTATTCATTTAAAGAAAAAAAGGTTTTTTTTCAATCAAATACCACTTCATTTTTTGGCCCGCTCAATTCTATTGCCAATTTACATCCCGGGGGGTTAAATTTAAACGTTTTTTTTGTGGTGTGCGACCCCCAAAAAACCCATTTTTCAAGCCAAATTTTATAAAATTTTTTCCCCGTAGCCTAATTCAAAGCAAAAGGTTTTAAATTTCAAATGTATCTCTTGTTGTGTGGATAGAAAACCACAATTTTTAAAAACCACAAAACTACAAGTTTTTGCGGCTCAATTCTTTGGCGCAATTTAAATCAGGGGGGTTTAAATTAAGTTGTTTTGCTGGGTGCGAAAAAAAAATAAACCCTCTTTTTCAACCCAAAAATATTTTTTTTCCTGTAGCCTAATTCATGTCCAAGGGTTTAAATTAAGCCCCGTTTGTGCATTTACATTTTGTAAATCACACAGTGTTTTTTTAAAAAATAAACAAGTAAAATTTTTCCCGGCCTTTTTTGGGGCGCAATTTATATCCAAGGGTTACCCAAGTTTAAATGGGTTCATTTTGGGGTCAAAAACAGGGGGTTTTTTTTATCATATACAGAATCATATCAAACAGTGTCTGTAATTTTAGAAACAAACAGTATTCAACAGGAGGTGGCAGGCTCTGCCCCGCGAGTGGAAAGGGGGCACAAACCCCCTAAAAAAACCCCAGGACGCACCCACAGAAAAGGGGACGTCGAAGCAGGGGTACTCTTTTAAAGGCCAAACAACTTGCCGCGTCATCTAGGGGCCCGTGTTTTGTTCAGAAAACCCCCCCAAAAAAGGGTTTCTTAAATTTTTTTTTAATGGGTCAAACCACTTCCTCCCAGATGCATCTGACAACCCCCACCCAAAGACCCGGGGGAACTTTTCGGGACCCCCAACCCCAAAGTTGGCATGGCCTGGGAAAGGTTGTGGGGGGCCCTCACCTGTCCTAAACCCCCCTCTGCCCCTTTCCTTTCCCCCTCACCCAGGATTTTTACAAAAATGTGGTCGGGGTTTCAGGCCACATATAGCGAGGATGAACAATTTAAAGGAGGGCAGTCAGCACTATTTGGGCAGCGAAAAAATTGGGGGGCCAAATTACCCCCGGGCTTCTTGCAGTAGGGGCCCCAAAGTTATAGAATGTGGGGGTTGGCGGGGAAAGGCCCCATGTTGGGGAAGGTCACCCGGCAAACCAATCCCGGGTTTATGACACAGAAAGTGACAAAAAAACACAAAAAATTTGATAAAGTAGCCCGACCGAAATTTGGGGACCCGGGGTGGGCAAGGGCTTCATCCGTCAGGGAAGAGGGCGTCATTTTGCGCGTCAGGCAGCAGCACAGCCAGAAGTGGGCCCCGGGTGGCCGTGAGTCACCAGGATAGCAGCAGGTGGGGTCGGGACCCAAAACGGCCAGGGGGTTTTAAAAAACCCCCTTTTCGGGGGGTCCAAAAAGTAGCGGCACGGGGGCCTCAGGGGGGGCAGGGGTTGGGCATTTAGTAAATTTCCAGTGCGGAGCGTTGGGGGGGTTAAAAAATCCGAAAATCGGGGGTTTTGTGGCAGTTTTTTGCTAAAAACACCGGGGGGAGCCAAATTTTTGGGTTATGTTAGAATTTTGGGGGCCAAAATTTGAAGCGTGGCCAGGGGGGCTAACTTTTGGCCCCCACGGGCCCTGGGGTAAACACATGCAGCGTCACCACCCGGGTGGCCTGGGAGAAACGGGCCAGATGTGGTGGTCCTCCTGCCGCCGCAGCAACACCAGCCGTAGCCCCCCGTGGCTTTGCATCCCCTTTGCAAGCCAGGGGGGGGGGGTTTGGCCCCCCTCTGCAGAAGGGAGCTGTTTCTCTTTGACATCATCTCCCGGCCCCAGTTGCTCCTGCTCCTCACTCCCTCATAGCGCCACAGTCTTTTTCGGGCGAGGCGATTGCAAAGAGACAACAGTATGCGTCCAAACCCTCCAAAATTTTCAGCAGCCCCAGTTGTCCTGTTTCCCAATTTTTTGGTTTTTGCAGTCCCTCCCTTTCCAAAGGTGGACCCTGCACCATTCAGAAACTAATGGCTTGTTGCCCCGGGCCCAGATGGAAAAGTTCCAAGCCGTAATTTTTTTTTTCCAAAAAAGGCCCGAAACCCCCACTTCATAAATATTTAGAACAAAGGTGGGCCAGTCCTTTAGGGTTAAAAGGGTTTTTTTTCCAAGGGGCACGGCCCGCACGGACGTCTGGGGCTGTAACTTCGGTCAGGGCCGGGACATGCCTTTACGGCCCCCCCCGGGGAATGTGTTCCGCCCAGGCCCACCAACAACTTTTGGGCAGGGGGAAACCCCCTTTTTTCCTCCAGGGTTTTCAAACCCGCTACCCCCTGCGGGCCCAAAGTCCCCCTCCTCCCCTCCACCAACCCCCAAACCCTCTCAGCCTCCACCCAAATACTTTCTCCAAACATAAACCCCAAGGTAGGGGCCAAAAGCGGGGGGTCACGCAATTCCACCCCCCGGCTTTTCCTCGGGGAAAAGAAGTCACACAGGGGGGGAACTGCCCCTGTCATTTCTGCAAGAAAAACGAAGTGTGGCTTTCTCCCGCCCAACTGCAAATCGGAACCAAGGTGAAAGGACAATGGGAGGAAATGGTGTCCGCGCTGCAACCGAGGAGGGGTTTTCCCCTGGGGCCCTGCATGGCGCACGTGTTTTTAATCTGGTTTGTGAAAAAATTTTCCCGAAGCTTTTCCCCCGATTTTTCAGAAGGGTTTGGGAAAATTGGGGCCGGGGAAAAATGTGGGATGCACTTTTTCCATTCGTACAAAGCCAGGAACCAAAACCCCCCTCGAGTTTCGAGCGGCCCGAACGGCCTCCCCCAACACACTCTTTAAAGCGATGTTTTTCCCCCCGCTGGAATTCCAGCCTGAAAAAGTTTGGGCCCCACTTTTAAGAAGAAGAAAGGGCCCCTTAAAAAGATTTTTTGATAATCCAGGGAGACAGAAGAAATCCCCTGTTAACTTTGAAAAACAGCCAAGGGGGCAGCTCATGCGTGACACCTGCCGTTTTTTGAGGGCCCTTCGAGGGGGGCCCCGTTATTTGTCATTTGCCAAAGGGCTATGGGATGAATAACGCTTTCCACTGCTTCTTTTCCTGGAAACAGATGCTGAAAAAAAAACTTTTTCTGGGCAGGGGACGGAGGGCGTGGGGGATACATCTGTGGCCACAGAGTCCCGGGGGGGGACTGAAATGGAGGAGGAGGGAGGGGCATTGGAGCAAAGCATTTTCTGGTTTTAAATTTAGTGGAATTTTTTTACCCAGGTGGACCCAAGGGGAAAGGGGGAAACAGGAGCAGCTGGAGGGGGGTGGATGGAAAGGGGAGGAAAGACGGGCAAAGACCCGAAAACACCGTGGCAGTATACAGTGGAAAAAGGAGGGAAAGGGAAACCCCCCGGAGGGCAAATTGTGGGAAAATGGGCCCCCAGCTTTTTAAATTTTCCTTTCCCATGAAGCCGAAAAAGTCAGCTTTCCGGCAGGGGATGGGGTTTTTGGCTCTCCCCCCCAATTTGGGCCCCCCGCTACCGGTTTCCCAAAAGGGGGCCCCTTTTTCCCCGCTATTGAGGGGAAAGGGCAAAACCCAAATTTCTATAGGGGGAAAACCTCCCGTAATCAGTTTGGTGCTGCCTATGTGTGGCAACGCCCTCCTCTGACAGGTCCCGGGCCCGGGGGGTTTTCCCAGAGCTCGCGAAAATAAAATGCCGGGGGGCTGGGGGGAAGGTGGGGGGGGTTAGGAAACAGTACCACTCCATCTTATAACCCTAATCTGGGGTCAAGATGGCAAACTTTCCTTTTACCCACCTAGTGGGGGAGGGGGGTCCCAAACAGCAGCACAAACAGCAGGGGCCGGAGCAGTCCCCCGAACCCAAAAAGGGTTTTTTGGCCTACTTGGGGCAGGGACTCTGCCACCTCAGTTAGAAATCCCTGGACACGGGCAGCCCAAAAATGGATTGTGGCCGAACTTGCCGAGTTTTTCAGTGGGAAAACCCGTCCCGCCCGGGGGCCCGTAGGTTGGGAAACAGAGCGGGTGTTTTAGTGCGGGCGGGGCCATCGTTACCCCAAAGGGGAAAACCCCTTGTACGGGGGAAAAAGTGGGAAAAACCCCGACCTTTTTTCAAGAGAATCAGGCCCGGGGTTTCCCCCAGGATTTCCACCCACCAATGACTTAGGCGTCAGGGCCCGGGTTTTAAACTAAACCTTTCCTAAACCAATTTTTTCTGATGCCGCCACCTGCCTGATGCCCCACATTTTGCTGCCAGTTTTTTCCCTCTGCCTACCACCATCTTTTTCCCGGACTTTTGGTTTTTTGCCACCCCACCCCCAACACTTGGGGCCCCTCGTTACATCAATTTTGGGGCTTCTGTTGTGCCCCGTGACATCCACCCTGTTGGGCATTTTGGGCCCCCTCTTGACCTCATGCTGTTGTCCTTCCCGCCGTCCCTCAAATTCCCCCTGTCATTGTGCCACCTGGTTTGGGCCACCCTTTTTTTGCCCCTTTCCCGAAATTTTTCATTTTTGCCCCCGTCTGAACCTCATGCTGTTTTGCTGTGGGTGCTGCCTGTCCTCCCCCAACCCTTTTCCCTTGTTTCCACTTTCCCCGACCTTATGCTTTCTGCCGCCGTGACCCCGGTTTTCATTTATTGTGCCAACCCGGGCTTTCCTCCGTTTTTTTCCACACTCCAGAAAGTCAATTTTGCACTCTCTGACCTCAAGCTGCTGCTGTTTTTTGACCTCTACACTTTTTGATTGTGCCACTCGTGGCCTTTGGGCCTTTTTTTTTTTTGGGCCCCCCCATAAGTCCAAATTTTGCCACTGCCAAAACCCAGGGTGCGCCCGTGGTCTTGCCGGTCCTCCCACACTTTTGGGGCCCTTGTGCCACTTTCTGACCCCATGCTGCTGCTGTTGGGGTGTGCCTGTCCTCCCCCCCTGTGTCCCTTGTTCCACTGCCTGGGGGGGCCTCATGCTTGCCTTTTCCCGCCCCGTTTAACCCCCCGTCTTTAATTCAAATTTTGCCATTTTTTGTGGCTTCCTCCCCGTTTTTTCCACCTTTCCAGAATGTCATTGTGCCACTGCCTGACCTCATGCTGCTGCCGCCGTGACCTCCGCTCTCAGTCATTGTGCCATTCTATGGCTTCCTCCTGTTTTGCCACCTCCAGAATGTCATTGTGCCACTGCCTGACCTCATGCTGCTGTGGCTGCCGCCGTCACCTCCACACTCTGTCACTAATGTTGCCACCTGAGCTCTCAGCTTGTTTTTTTCCAGCTTTCGCTGGCATGACTTTATCAGGCTACATTCCCGCTTGAGTTTTTTGGTCAGTTTTGCCCTCTTAAGTGCCCAGGGAATTTTATAGTGAAGCGATTCTAAGAGAGTCATCTGCGTGTCATACTAAAACACAACATTGTATGAAGACCAAACCAAGCTCCCTCTGCATATTTAAGCATGGCACAACATTCTACAGCACCCTGCAGGCTCTGTGCAGCCTGGAAATAGCTGCTTTTTAACGCGATTCGTCCCGAAGTAATTCGGACCGAATTTATTTTTGTCGGAAAATTCAGCGAAGTGACCGAATCGAATTTTTGAGAAATTCGCCCATCTCTAGTTACAGCATGTAATATAATTTATTTATGGGGTAAAGTGTGCAATTTAATCTTTGGTGGTAAGTGTTTTATAATACACTTAATTATCGGGGCGTTATAAAAAATTTTGGGGATACAGTGTGTAATACAATTAATTTCTGTCAGTACAGTATATATTGTTATTCAAATGTAATCTTTGCACAGTGCTGTGAACTATAAGGAAATTTTCACACGGCTTATTGCCAGCGTAATTGCGGGGACGGATTTCGCCCTGCAATTACGCCGGTTGCACCACAGCGGGGGCGGGGGGTCGGCAGCTCGCTGGCCCCATAGACACTCATTATTCACGGCGCGTACACGCCGTAAATAATGTGCATGTCACTTTATGAGAACTGTGGATTACCGTAATGCCTGGGACTGATTTCAGCCGTATTGGAGCACAAATACGGCGCTCAATACGGCTGAAATCAGTCCCAAAATAAGTCGTGTGAACGAGCCTTAACAGTGCTATATAAAATAAATAAATACAAATAAAGGCCTTGGCTGAGCTTTGTCAATGATACAGTTGAACATAGAGAAGTTTTACAGAATTTAAAGCATCCTGGGGTGGTAAGTGATCTTGCCCTGGGTGCTCTTGCAAGGTGCATGAGTTGCAGAGGCGGTTAAATAGGCCAGAAAAGCCATGAATACTCATTCATTGCTAGCTAGTGGTTGTACTTAGTATGTATATTGTTATCTATATAATTGTAGTGTTTTTGTTGCTCCGCTGTGTGCTCTTTTTTTTTACTATACTTTTTTTTTTTTTATCAATACTATTTCTGATGTATACTGTCTGTAGTATCCTACTATTACTGTTAGCACTGCAGCTGAACAACTACTATACTACTGAACAACTATACTTACATCTCTATATGTGTATTTATATATTGTTTGTAATTTCTACCTGCGGGTACACCCACCAGTTTTTGTTCTTCATGTTTGTGCTACAGGTTTTGTTTTTTTTTTAATTTCTCCTTGTTATATATGTTTTAACTATGTCCTGTCTGATGCATTTGTCTGTGTTTACTAATATTATTTTTAACCTTTTGTCATATTAATAAAGTTTTTGTTGAATATTATTGTTGTTAACATTTATTCTCTATGTATATTTACCTCTGGTTAAATACCGTGTTTTTCCAAAAATAAGACATGGTATTATATTTTTATAATTTCCAAAAAAAGCGCTAGGACTTATTTTTGGGGGAGGGCTTATTTTCTCCAACATGACGGGTGCAGATACTGCATGCTGGGACATTTAGTTCTTTGGCAGCTGCTGTAGAACTACAGGTACTAGCGTGTATATACAAACACATACACCCCATAGTTTTTGACCATAGGGTATGTACTGTGTGTATGTATGTGTATATATATACACACACACTTACAGTACATAACCTATAGTCAAAAACCATGGAGTGTGTGTTTATTCTTTCAGTGCCTTATATTGAAAGTGTGGAGTGCTGGTGAAATACAAGTCTCAGCAAATCACAGTAGCCACACTTTCAGATAAGGGATTGTTTGTGAGATTGTATAAATGTGTGTACAATGTGAGTGCATATGTATGTGTGTGTATACATTGAACTTTCACTTACACATTGCACTCTATGGCCCGGGCTGAAGAGTCATGTGACTGTGACATCATCTCATGTCCTTCAGCCTGAAAACACTGGAGTCACTGCAGTGAAACACTCCAGTCTAACAGGCTGTTTATCGGAGTGGGCGGGGCTCAGGAATGGCACTGCCCAGGAGGTGGGCACCAGTGACATCACTCAGGAGGTGCTGACTAACTAGGGCTTATTTTTGGAGTAGGGCGTATATTTAAAGCCTACTCCAAAAATCTGTGAAAATCAGGTTAAGGCTTATTTTTGGGGGAGGGTTTATTTTTGGAAAAACACGGTAGTTACATAGATAGTAAGGTTGAAAAATGAAATACTGTATGTCCATCAAGTTCAACCAAGGATGCAGAAAGATGTTGATAAACGGAGGGAGAAAGCGAATTTTTAAGATTTGCGTCCCCTACTGATGAAGAATTGGAACCATTAAGGCAAGAAAGATTGACAAAATTGTCATCAGACCTTATCTAGACTTTTATATGGCTGCATACGTTTTTAGATCTATTGGGTGCTGAATGCTGACAGGGCCGCGCCAATGAGGCCACAACAATGCTTTATATAGCGGTAATATTACATCTAGGTCCCGCCAATCCATGCCTCTTTTAATACACGCCAATGCCTTAAAGGCAGCTGACTGACATTGCATGCTATTCTATGATCTACAAGTACACCCAGATCCTTTTCAACAAACATTTCTTCCAGTTCTTTTTATCCCTTATGACATATGATGCCTGTAGATTGTTAGTACCCAGATGCAGAACTCTACATTTATTGGCATTTAACCTCATTTGCCAAGTGGATGCCCAAACACTCAGTTTGTCCAGGTCTGCTTGCAATTTATGAGTATCTTCCATATATTGCACTACCCTGCATAGCTTGGTGTCATCTGCAAAAATCGAAACCGTGGAATTAATATAATTTCCTATATCATTAAGAAATACATTGAATAAAAGAGTACCCAGTAGTAAGCCTTCGGGTACACTACTAATAATCGGGGACCACTCAGAGGAGTAATCATTTACCACCACTCTCTGAGTACAATCCAATAGTTTTTAATTAGACTTTAATTTACCCAATAGACACTTATGAGGAACAGTGTCAAATGCCTTTGCAAAGTCTAAAAACACTATATCCACAGCCGCCCCGCTATCCAGCCTCTACGCACCTCTTCATAAAAACAGAATAGGCTGGTGTGACAACTTCTGTCCTTTGTAAAATCATGATGGCAATTACTTAAAATATTATATTCAGCCACATATTCCTGTACATAGTCCCTTATGAGCCCTTCAAACAGTTTTTGCACAATGGATATTAAACTTATTGGTCTGTGATTACCAGAGCAAGACCTAGAAGCACGTTTGGAGATGGGAACCACATGTGTCTTGTACCAGTCTCATGCCACTATACTAGTCGTCAGAGAATTTCTAAATATCATGTACATGGGCACAGAAATAACTGAGCTAAGCTCTTTAAGAACTGTTGGGTGTAATCCATCTAAGCCTGGAGAATGGTACTCTTTTCTTCTGGTTGTGAGTTTAACATTCAATAAACTTGTATATATTTGGTGCTTTAAGTAATAGCTGGTGAATTACATTGTTAAATTGTGGTTTGGGTTATAGTGCTACCAGCTATGTGCATTCAACGCCAGTGGTTAGAGATGGGCGAATTGATTCTAACGAAGTGGAATTCGTTTAGAATTTCAGGAAAACTTCGGTTCGGAACGAAGTCGAACTTTGGGTTACTTCGCGTGAACGAAGTGTGCTTTTGATTGATAAAATGGCTGAGAGCACATGGCGTTACATGGGCAAAGAACTCTGGGAGGAAGAAGGGCATAGCCTGCATGACATGTGCAGAGATGAAGCCAATCAGAGACCGGCGGGATTCTGTGACGTCACTGCCCCTATTTAATTTGGGGGGCGCGATGCGGGGAGCTAAACCCGCTCCCACGGGTAATGAGTAGGGGAGGGTGCGCCCAGGGCCCTGCTTATTTTTGCTGTTTCAAAAGAACTTTTTTTTAACGCTTTTTTGGGGGGTGTAAGTTTGTTTCAGAGACTGCCCCCTTAAAAACTTTCTTTTTCTGATTTTTGGGGTATTGGATCTGAAGTCCATTTGGGGGTTTCCAGGCAGCTGCATTTACATTTTAATGCATCCTCACAGCACATTGAATACCCAAAGGGGTTAACAAAAAAGCCTGTTCCTGTTTTTTCATTTAAAAAAAACATTTTTTTTAAAAACAACAAATACCACTTCATTTTTGGTGCTCAAATTCTTTTGGGCCGAAATTTTTACACCCGGGGGTTAAATTTAAAAATTTTGGTTCTGCGCGGGTGTTGACTAAAAAAAAACCGTCTTTTTTTCAAGGGAAAAATTAAAATTTTTCCTGTGCATAATTCAAAGCGGGGTTTAAATTTTCAAGTTTTTTTTTTGTTGGGGTAGGAAAAATAACAGCCATTGTAAAACGCAAACAAAGCGGTATTTTTTTTGGTCCCAAATTTTCTTTTGCGAATTTTCATCCAGAGGTTTAATTATGCATTGTTCGGGCGTTGGGGGTGACTAAAAAAAACCGTTTTTTTTTCCCCGGCAAAAAAGACTTTTTTTTTTCCTGTAGCATAATTCAAAAAGCGAAGGTTAATTCCAAGTTTTTCTTTTGTTGTGTAGCGTAAAATACACGCCATTTTTAACACGCTACAAAGCTGGTAGTTTTTTGGGTTCCCTCAATTCTTTTGCGCAATTTAAAACCAAGGGGTTAATTTAAGTATTTTTCTGCAGTTGAAACTCAGTAAAAAAACTTTGTTTTTAAACCGCCACAGAAAAAATTTTCGTAGAATAATTCATATCCAAAGGGTTTAATTAACCCTGTTTGTCTTTTAAATTCAGTAAAAAACACAAATTTTTTAAAGGCAATACAAGTCAATTTTTCCTCCCCCATTTTGTGGAGCACAATTTTATCCAAGGGTTCCCCAAAAAGCTTCTTATTGGTTAATTTGGAGTCAAATACAGGGTATGTATTTTATCAATTAAGTTATCTTAAATAAAACAGTGCTGTACAGTAAAATTTTAGAAAAAAAACAGTATGTCAGACAAAAGGGGGTGGCGGGCTTTTCCCACCTGCGAGGAAAATGGCACAAAAACTTTCCGGGAGCGGGCCCCCGGGTGCAGCACAGGGGGGGGAACTTCCCGAAAGCGGGTTGTCACCCCAATAAAGGCCAAAAATTCCGCTGTAAACTAGCGGCCCGGGGGTGTTGTTCAGCAATCCAGGGTTTTTAAATTGGGTTTGGGACTAGGTTTTTTCCATTTCCCTCCCAGATGCCCATTTGAAACCCAACAGCCAAGAGCGGTGGGATCTTTCAGCCCACAACCCTTAGTTGGAAAGGCCTGGGAGCGGGTCAGGGGCCCCCAACCGTCCTCACCCAAACCTCTGTCCCACCCTGGTTCCCCCCCCACCCAAGATCTACTATGTGGTCAGGGCTAAACCCCCAAAAATTTAATGCGGGGAAAGAAAAAATTTGAGGAGGGCAGTCACAGTATTTTGGCAGCGAAGAAATGAGGCCAATACCCCCCTTGTTCTTGCAGTAGGCGGCAAAGTATGGGATTTTGAGAGGGTGGGAGGCATGTTTTGAAGGGGGGGAGCCTTTTGCATACCAAGACCGGGATGAGGACAGCAGTGACGATAAAACACAAATTGATGATTTGTAGCCGACCCCCACTTGGGGGCCGGGGGAAGCAAGGGCTTAATCCCTCATCAGGAGAAGAGGGCCCTTTAGCTTGTTTTGGGGCAGGCGCGGGGAAAAGCCAGCAAGTGGGTTTGTGGCCGGGGAGTCAGCAGGGGGCACGTTTGAGGTCGGGAGCCAAGCCCACAGTGTTTTTGAAAACCCCCCTTCCCCAGGTCCTAAAAAAGTTCGGCACAGGGGCCCCCAAACCCAGGCAGCGGCGGTAGTAGTCACTCATTTCGGACGTTTGGCGTAAAAAACAATACTTGGGGGTTGTGGCAATTTTTTGCTAAGACAAGGAGGACCGAAAATGGGTAAAAATTTTTAGAAAACTGTGGGGAGAAATAAACGTTGCCAGGGAGCTAAGTTGGGACACTGCCCTTTATTTAACACATGCCTATCCCCCCCATCCGTTGGGCCCGGGAGAAACGTGGCCCAATGTGGGGGTCCATCCGCCGCCCGAGCAACAGCGCAACAGCGCCCAGTGGCAATGAGCCAGTCAAGGCTCCACCACCCCCCTGCCGAAAAGGGGGCGGGTTTTTCTTTGACACATCTCTGGTCCAGATGCTCCTGCTCCCTCGCTACCCCCATGGCGCCAGCCCGTTTGTTTAGCGAGGCGAAAGCAAAAAGGGCAACAGTTTTGGGGTCCAACCATCCCAAGGTGGGAAAAGCTGACCCTGTCCTGTCCAAGTTGAAAGGTACGCCGTCCCTCCCTTTCCAAATTTGGGGAATCGAAAATTCAGAGAACTAATGGCTTGTGCCGAGCCAAGGTGGAGAGTTCCAAGCCCCAAATTTTAAAATTTTCCCAAAAAGGCAGGGACCCGCACTTTTATAAAATGTTTAAAAAAGAAAATGGGCCAGTCCCCTTTGGGTTATCATTTGTTTCCAAAGGGGCACGCAGCGCGGATATTGGAGCTGTAATTTCTACGGTCAGGGCCCGTAAAATGTCCCTTTTCAGCCCATTGGGTGAAAGTGTTCTTGCCCAGGCACACCAAAAAACCCTTTGGGCAGGAAACCCTCCCCCTTTCCCCCCCCACGTTTTCAAACTGCGGGGACCTGCGCAATGTCCCCTCCTCCTTTACCAACCAACCCATCTCAGCCTCCACAAGTAATGCTCCCTTTATACCAAAATGTGTAAGGGGACAGCGGTTTCCCCGCAGTTCTAACCTTGGGTTTCCCCGGAGAAAGAAGGGCCCACAGGGGGGGAAAAAACTCCGCGGGCCCTGCAGCAAGAAACGATGTGTGGCCCTTTTTTTGGCGCCAACTTTCAAATCGGGAAACCTTTGGGGACGGCAATGGGGAAAAACATGGGGGTCCGGCTGCACCGGGAGGGTTTGGGCCATTCGGGCCCCGCAAGGTGCAAAGTTGGGTTTAATCTGGGTTTTGAAATGGTTCCTGGGGTCTTCCACCGATCTTCCCGAAGATTTTGGGAAAATGGCCCGGAAACTGGCATGCACTTCAACCATTCCTACAAAAGCCCCGCCCCATGTTTGACCGACTGTAGAACAAGAAAGGCCATTTCCCAAATTTTTTTATGATCCAGGGGGAAAAGAGTACTCCCCTGTGTTTAAATTTGATTCCGCCCCTGGGGAGTCATGCGGGGACACCGGGCCCTTTTTTGAGGCCCCTTCCGAGGAGGCCACGTTATTTTTTTTTAGTTTGCCCGGACTACGGATGAAAAACCCTCATTCCATGCTTATGTTCCCCGGAACAGATGCTGAAAAGTCTGTCTTGGGGAGGGGGCTGGGACGTGGCCCGGGCCCCACTCGCGGCCAAAATGAGTCCCCGGGGGGGACGAAATGGAGGAGGAGGGGGGGGGGACAAATTGGGGGAGAATCCCTTGCTGGGAAATGAGTGGATTTTCTAAACCCCGGTGACAAAAGGGAGGAGCCCGGACCCGCTGGAGGAGGGAAAATGGGGGGATGAGGGAAACGAGGCAGATGACCCGCAAGCACCGGTGGCAGTAAAATGGGATGGAACCCGGGGGCCCCTCGGAAATCCCCTTGTTCAGATGGCCCCAGCAAACCTTTATTTGCCTGGCCAATGACAGCCGAATAGTCACTCCGGCAGAGGATGACTTCTGGCTCTCCCCCCCTATGGACCCTCTTTAACCCCTCCCAAAATGAGAGCCTTTTTCCCAGCTGCGGAGGGGGAGGACAAACCAAAAATAAGGGAAATCCCCGGGTAGTCAGTTGGCCGCGGGCCTATGTGCAGCATCATCCTTCCTCTCACAGGTGTGACCGGGGGGTTCTTCAGCGCTCACGTACTACTGCCGCGGCTGCTGGGGGAAGGTGGGGGGGTCGGAGCAGTACCAGATCCATCAGCAGCAACCTAAGTCTGGAGTCTCTAATGAGCAGCTTCTTTCACCCCCCTAGTGAGGAGGGCAGTCGCCAGCACAGCAGCAGGACCTGGAGCAGTCCCTAACCAACAGGTGGTGGCCTACTTGGACAGCCCCTCTGCCACCCCAGTTAGAAGATCCGCTGGACTAATAGGCAGCCATACTGGTGTGTGGCCGCAACTTCCGAGTTTGCAGTGGAGAAGCTGTCCTGCCTGGCCAGTTAGTGTTGTATCAGAGCGGTTTGTTCAGTGCGCGGGGCCATCGTTACCCCAAGGAGAACCCGCTTGTCCATGGGAAATGTGGAACGACTGACTTTGTAAAGATGAATCAGGCGTGGATCGGCCAGGGTTTCCATACACCAATGCTTTAGGGGGGCAGACTAAATCAGCCATGACGCCTCAACCAAACTGTGAGAAATGAGTTCTGGGTTCAAACTACCTGCTTCATCACTATTCTGATGCCAACCAAACCCGCCTCATGCCACAATCTGCTGACAATTTCTCCATCTGCCACCAACCACCTTTACCAGGGACTGGTATTGCAACCCACCTCCACACTCTGTCATTGTGCCACTCTATGATCTCATGCTGCTGCTGCTGTTGCTGCTGCCGTGACATCCACACTGTGTCATTGTGCCACTCTGTGGCCTGCTCCAGTTTTTGCCACCTCCAGAATGTCATTTTGCCACTGTCTGACCTCATGCTGCTGCTTGGGGCTGCTGCCTGACCTCCACACTGTGTCATTGTGCCACTCTGTGGCCTACTCCTGTTTTGCCACCTCCAGAATGTCATTGTGCCACTCTCTGACCTCATGCTGCTGTGGCTGCCGCTGTTACCACCACAATGTGTCATTGGTGTCATTGTGCCACTCTGTGGCCTACTCCAGTTTTTGCCACCTCCAGAATATCATTGTTTTTACCTTTCCTGACCTCATGCTGCTGCGCCGTGCCCTCCACACTGTGTCATTGTGCACTGTCTGACCTCATGCTGCTGCTGCTGTGCCCTCCACACGTGTCATTGTGCCACTCTCTGCCTCATGCCGCTGCTGATGTGACCTCCACACTGTGTCATTGTGCCACCCCCTTGGCCTACTCCTTTTTTGCCACCTCCAGAATGTCATTGTGCCACTGCCTGACCTCATGCTGCTGCTGCTGTGCCCTCAACACTGTGTCGTTGTGCTGTGTCACTCTCTGACCTCATGCTGCTGCTGCTGTGACCTCCCCTCTGTGGCCTACTACTGTTTTGCCACCTCCAGAATGTCATTGTGCCACTCTCTGACCTCATGCTGCTGCTGCCGTCACCTCCACTCTCTGTCATTGTGCCACTCTGTGGCTTACTATTGTTTTGCCACCTCCAGAATATCATTGTGCCACTGCCTGACCTCAGTTTGCTGCTGCCGTGCCCTCCACACGTGTCATTGTGCCACTCTCTGACCTCATGCTGCTGCTGCCGTCACCTCCACACTGTGTCATTGTGCCACTCTATAGCCTACTCCTGTTTTTGCCAACTCCATAATGAAATTGTGCCACTGTCTGACCTCATGCTGCTGCTGCCGTGATCTCCACACTGTGTCATTGTGCAACTCTGTGGCCTACTACCGTTTTTGCCACCTCCAGAATGTCATTGTGCCACTGCCTGACCTCCGGCAGCTGCTGCCATGCCCTCCACCCTGTGTCATTGTGCCACTCTGGGGCCTGCGCCTGTTTTTGCCACCTCCAGAATTTCATTGTGCCACTCTCTGACCTCATGCTGCTGCTGCCGCCGTCACCTCCACTCTCTGTCACTAATGTTGCCACCTGAGCTCCTCAGCTTGTTTTTTTTTCCAGCTTTTGCTGTCATGACTTTATCAGGCTACATTCCGCTTGAGTTTTTTTGGTCAGTTTTGCCCTCTTAAGTGCCCAGGGAATTTTAGAGTGAAGCGATTCTAAGAGCGGCGGCAGTCATGTGCGTGTCATACTAAAACACAACATTGTATGAAGACAAAACAAGCTCCCTCTGCATATTTAAGCATGGCACAACGTTCTATAGCACCCTGCAGGCTCTGTGCAGCCTGGAAATAGCTGTTTTTTAACGTGATTTGTCCCGAAGTAATTCGGAACGAAGTTATTTTTTGTCGGGAAATTCGGCGAAGTGAGCGAACCGAATTTTGAGAAATTCGCCCATCTCTAGTCTTGGGGTAGCTGCGCCCCCTCAGAGATTCTCTCAAATGTGACCAGGTAGGCTTCAATGTTGACCTTGGTAGTAATTTTTTGTCAGTGGCCTCTGCACAAGCTGATGGGGTGCTGACTGCAATCCCTGCAATGACATTCTGGAGGTGGCAAAAACTAGAGTAGGCCACAGAGTGGCACAATGACAGAAAGTGGAGGTCACGGCAGCAGCAGCATGAGGTCAGACAGTGGCACAATGACATTCTGGAGGTGGAAGAAACTGGAGTAGGCCACAGAGTGGCACAATGACAGAGAGTGGAGGTGACGACGGCAGGAGCAACAGCATGAGGTCAAACAGTGGCACAAAGACAGAGTGTGGAGGTGGGTGGCAATACCAGTCCCTGGTAAAGATGGTTGGTGGCAGAAGGAGAAACTGTCAGCAGATGTGTGGCTTCAGGCGGGTGGCGGCATCAGAATAGTGGCTGAGGCAGGTAGTTTGAACCCAGACTCATTTCTCACAGTTTGGGTGAGACAAAGGTCAGTCGTTCCACATTTCCCGTGGACAAGCAGGTTCTCCTTGGGGTAACGATGGCCCCCGCCGCACTGAACATCCTCTCTGATGCCACACTACTGCCCGGGCAGGACAGCTTCTCCACTGCAAACTCGGCAAGTTGTGGCCACACATTCAGTTTGGCTGCCCAGTAGTCCAGCGGATCTTTTAACTGGGGTGGCAGAGTGCTGTCCAAGTAGGTCACAACCTGTTGGTTCAGGGTCTCCTCCAGGTCCTGCTGCTGCTGCTGCTGGCGACTGCTCTCCTCACTAGGCGGGTGAAGGAAGCTGCTCATCAGTGACTCCAGACTTAGGTTGCTGCTGATGGATCTGGTACTGCTCCGACGCCCCCACCTTCCCTCATCAGCCGTGGCAGTAGGAGGGACGATGCCGCACATAGGCAGCAGCCAACTGACCACAGAGGATTTCCCTATAGTATTTTAGTTTGTCCTCCCTGTCAATAGCTGGGAAAAAGGCTCCCATTTTGGACCGATAGCGAGGCTCCAATAGGGTGGAGAGCCAGAAGTCATCCCTCTGCCGGATGCTGACTTTCGGCTGTCACTAGCCAGGCAAATCAGCAAAACTGGCGGGGCCATCGCACAAGGACTCCGAGGGGCTCCCTGCCTCATCTCCACTGATACTGCCACGGTGTTTGCGGGTCATCTGCCTCGACTTCCTCATCTCCATCTTCCTCCTCCAGCGCTCCTGCTCCTCCCTTTTTGTCACCGGGGAGAAAATCCACTCATTTCACCAGACAAGCTTCTGCTCCCAAAGTCCTCCCCCCCTCCCCATTTCAGTCCCCACCCGGGTCATGTGGGGCCCCGAGATGTAGTGCCACTCCCAGTCCCCCGCCCAAAAGATTTTTCAGACTTTCCAGGAAAGAAGAGTGGAATGACGATATTTCTGTTGTCCCCGGCGACTGACAAATAACTGGCCTCCTCGAATGGCCTCAACAAACAGCAGGTGTCACACATGAGCTGCCACTGGCTGACATCAAAGTTACACAGGGGAGTACTCCTGTCCGCCAGGATCATCAAAAAATCGTTAATGGCCTTTCTCTCTTCATACAGTTGGTCCAACATGTGCAGGCTGGAATTCCCATGGGTGGAAACATCGCATATCAGAGTGTGCTGGGGGAGGCCGTTCTGCCGCTGCAACTAGAGGAGGGTGTTCCTGGCTTTGTAGGAATGGATGAATTGCATGCACAGTTTCCTGGCCATTTTCATAATCTTCTGAAGATCGGTGGAAGACTTCAGGAACCTTTTCACAACCAGATTGAACACGTGCGCCATGCAGGGCGCATGGACCATCTCTCCTCGGTGCAGCGCGGACACCATGTTACTCCCATGGTCCGTCACCATGGTTCCGATTTACAAGTTGGCGCGGAGAAAGCCACACATCGATTTCTTGCTGAATGACGCGGAGCAGTTCCTCCCCTGTGTGACTTTGTTTTCCCAGGCAAGCCAGGTGTAGAACTGCGTGACATCGCTGTGCCCTACACATGTGGTATGATGGAGCAGTACTTGTGGAGGATGAGATGGTGGTGGTGGAGGAGGAGGAGGCGGACATTGGCGCAGGAGCCGCAGTTTGACAACGTGGAGGAGAAAGCGGCGTCTCCTGTCCAAGTTGTTGGTGTGCCTGGGCCGGAAGCACATTCACCCAGTGGACGTAAAGGACATGTACTGGCCCTGACCGTAGTTACAGCTCCAGACGTCCGCAATGCCGTGCACCTTGGAATATACCGATAAGCTCAAGGACTGGCCCACCTTCTGTTCTACATATGTATGAAGTGCTGGTACTGCCTTTTTGGAAAATAAATTACGGCTTGGAACTCTCCATCTCGGCTCGGCACAAGCCATTAGTTCTCTGAACGGTGCAGAGTCCACCATTTGGAAAGGGAGGGACTGCAGTACCAACAACTTGGACAGGAGCACGGTCAGCTGCTGCACCTTAGGATGGTTGGACGCATACTGTTGTCTCTTTGCAATCGCCTCGCTGAACGACTGCTGGCGCTATGAGTAGCGAGGAGCAGGAGCATCTGGACCGGGAGATGATGTCAAAGAGAAACAGCTTCCCTTCTGCAGAGGTGGTGGAGCCTTGACTGGCTGCAATGGCATGCATGCCACTGGCCGCCGCTGCCGCCGCGGCGGCAGGATGGACCACCACATCTGAGCCACGTTTCTCCCAGGCCACCGGATGGTGATGCTGCATGTGTTGACGCAGGGCCGTGGTGCCAACGTTAGCTTCCTGGCCACGCTTCACTTTCTGCCCTCAGATTCTACATATACTCATATTCGGCTCCTCCCGGGGTCTTAGCAAAACTGCCACACCGCCGAGTATCGGATTTTACCGCCAACGCTCCGCACTGAGTGACTAACTCACCACGCTGCCCTCGCTGAGCCCCTGTGCCGCTACTTTCTTGGACCTGCGAAGCGGGTTTTTTACCCCATGGCCGCTTGGCTCCCGACCTAACACTGCTGCTACCCTGCTGACTCACGGCCACACAACCCACTTGCTGGCTGTGCCGCTGCCTGAAGCGCAAGCTGACGCTCTCTTCTCCTGACGATGATGAAGCCCTTGCCTCACCCGGCTCCCAAGTGCGGTCGGCTAATCATCATCTATTTTGTTTCTGTCACTGCTGTCCTCATCACCGGTCTTGGTATGCAGGGGCTGACCCTCAACAACATGACCTCCCATGCCACTCTAAAACATTAACTTTGCCGCCTACTGCAAGAAGCAGGGGATATTGGCCCCATTTCTTTCATGCCAAGTAGCTGCTGACTGCCCTCCTCAAATTGTTCTCCTCGCTATAAAAGTGGCGCTGAGCCCAGACCACATAGTAGATCTGGGTGAGGGGAAACCGGATGGGACAGAGGCGGGTTAGGTCAGGTGAGGGCCGCTGACCCGCTCCTGGGCCATGCCAACTAAGGGTTGTGTCTGACGTTCCCACCGACTCTTGGCTGGGTTGTCAGATGTCATCTGGGAGGAAGTGATGACCTATCAACCAATCAAGAACCCTTGGGTTGCTATCAACAACACGGCCGCTAGATGACAGCGGCATTTTTGGCCTCAAATGATGACCCCTGCTGCGACGTCCCCTTGCTGTGCTGCAACCTGGACCTGGAATGTTTGTGCCTCTGCCACTCGCAGGTGAAGAGCCTGCCACCTCTCTGTCTGACATACTGTTTGTTCTAAAATGTAGAGACACTGTTTGATGAAGATATCTGTATATGATAAATATACACCCTGTTTTTGACTCCAAATGAACCCAATAAGAAGCTTGGGTAACCCTTGGATATAAATTGCGCTCCACAAATTGGCAGGAAAAATTTACTTGTATGTGACGTTTAAAAACTCTTTGTATTTTACTGAATATAAAAGCACAAACAGGCTTAATTAACCTTCGGATATGAATTATGCTACAGAATTTCTTCTGTGGTGGTGAAAAACAACGTTTCTTTTACTGAGTACAACTGCAGAACAACATTTATTTAACCCCTGGATATAAATTACGCAAAAGAATTGACCAACCACAAACTACGAGCTTTGTAACGTGTTACAATGGCGTGTTTTCTACGCTACACAACAAGAGAAAAAATTGTAATTAACCTTCGCTTGTGATGCTACAGGAAAATAGTATTTATAGGCGGTGAAAAAGACGGTTTATTTTAGTCACCACAGCAGAAAAACAACGCTTAATTAACCCCTGGATGTAAATGCGCCAAACAATTGAGCAACCACAAACTACGAGCTTTGTAGCGTGTTACAATGGCGTGCTTTTTACGCTACACAACAAGCGAAAAAATTGTAATTAACCTTCGCTTGTGAATTATGCTACAGGAAAATGTATTTTTTGGCAGTGAAAGATGGTTTATTTTAGTCACCACAGCAGCAAAACAACGCTTAATTAACCCCTGGATGTAAATTGCACCAAACAATTGAGTAACCACAAACTAGTTGCTTTGTTGCGTGTTACAATTGCGTGTTTTCTACGCCACACAACAAGAGATAAAATTGTAATTAATAGTGTTGAGCGATTATTATCGACAAAGTTGAAATCGGCACAGTTTTTATGGTGATCGGATTTTTTAGATCATGCGATAATTTAGGTTAAAATCTGTGCATCATCTATTAAGATCGCGCCTTTTTTCGGCGCTTCCTGTAATTTTGGCGGCCAGCAAATCAGATTACAGAATAGAGCAGGGTGAGATGTGTGTGCGACGTCATGACTGGGATGTGTATGGTTGCGATTGGCTGGAAAAATCACATGACCTCGTTTTACATAGAACAGCGTTTCCTGTTCAGCCTCAGTGTCTCCCAGCGTCTCAGAGCAGAAGGACGTGCGCTCTGCTTGTGTCCAAACAGCTCAGCGAAATTATTATATTTCTTCACAGAGAAACCTCTACTATTAGCTGTGATCCTTACAACTTAGTTAGATTAGAGATTGGAAGATTTTATATAGTTAGGCAGTAGAATTTTAAAGGAGCATCTACCGCAAAAAAGTCACGGGGGAACGGGGGGGGGGCCCCCTTTGGGTGAACACAACAAGCTCAAATAAAGAAAAACGGGAAAAAAAGTTCACCAAAGATTTAGGGTAGACATTGCAATAGTTTTTAATTATTAACATTTTCTTTTAAAATTTTTTTTCCTGGATTTTGGGGCCCCCTGAACAAAAGGGATACACATCTTTTCCTAGTAACAGCAGGCCTCTTTCTTTGGGGGCAAAACTCCATTTTTTATCAGTATACATTTAAATTTTAGGGGGTTCATTATCAATTTTTGCTCTTTTCCCAAACCTTTTTTGATATTCCCCCCCTTGTACTTAAATTAGAATCCACAATCAAAAAGGTTGATAGGTGCCAAAAATACCTTGAAAATATCCGAAAAAATTTTTCAGAACGGGGTTTTTTGACTTTGGCGCACTACAGCTTTTTTTCATTGAGGGCACCTTAAACTTAAATTGAAAACGAAATTTTTTTAGTACCACATTTTAAATTTGAAGGTCCAAAAAATCCCTTTTTTATTACCGAAAACATTTCAGATACGTTTTTTTTTCATTTTGGCCCCGGGCCCAAATTTTTGGGTTGAAGATCTACTTTGTCAAAAAAATTTTAAAAATCCCGAAATTTTTTGTAGCCCACCACGGGTTGAATTGGGATGGGGCCAAAAAAAAATCCCTTTTTTTAAATCCGAATACTTTTACAGTTTACGTTTTTTTTTGCACTTTTGCCCATTCCAGATTTTTGAAATAGCCCCCTTTTGCATTTAAAATTTGAATCCAGAAAATTGTGTGTTCCCAAAGGGTAAATTTGATAGGTCCCCAAAAAATACCTTTTAATTAAAAAAAAAAAAAAAAAAAACCAAAAAAAAAAAAAAAAAAAAGCAAAAAAAACTTTAAAAAAAAAAAAAAAAAAAAACAAAAAAAACGTTTTTTTTTTTGATTTGGGTGCACAACGCTTTTTTCATTGAGGCACCTTGCCCCTTAAATGGGGAATACTGCAATTTTTTAGTCACCAAAAAGGTGAATTAAAAGGGGGCCCAAAAAAAATTTTTTAAACCTTTTATTACCCCAAAACTTTAAAAAATTTTTTTTTTTTGCATTTTTTCCCAGTCCAGTTTTGTTGATAGAGCCCCCTTTGCAGTTAAATTTGAATCCAGCAATTGTGTATTTTTCCCACAGGGAATTGATGGGTTGCCAAAAAATCCCTTTTTATTATCCGAAAACTTTTCAGATACTGTTTTTTCACTTTGGCCAGGCCATTTTGGTTGACTTGATAGATCTCTTTGGCAGTTAAAAATTTGAATCCAGAAATTTTTGTTTTGTTTTGAGGGATTTGAAATAGCTGTTTTTTTGCCGTCTTTTAATAAGAGATTTTCCCAAAAACCCTTTTCCATACCTTCTAAAATTTTGTATATTTTGAACAGGGAGCAAAATCCCAGGTGGAAACCAAGAAAAGAGGGGGGTTTAGCACAGGGAGGTAGAGGTACGAGAAAGGTGCCCCTTTCCAGGCTGGCGAAAAACACCATGCCAGCAATCATCAATTGCAGGCCCCTCGGCCTGTAAACCCCAATCGTTTGGGTCAGGGCCCTTGAATCTAAAAAAACCCAAACAGCTTCCCCAACCCTGCCCTTTTAAAGTGGTTAATGCAACCGGGAAAGCAGAAAGTCTTACCTCCTCGTCCTCCCAGCCCACGGCCACAAATGTGGGTAATCACATAAACCACCCATCCGTCCAACTTTAAGCATCCCAAATGTCAACCTTGTACCCACCACGTGGATAATCCATTTCGAAGACCTCTTTGATGACAAAATGCTTTTTGGGGGTTTCAAAGGCATTTTTCTGATCCATCAAAAGGGAGAAGGAACCCCCAATGGGCCAAAAATCCCGGGGGCCCCGGCAACCCCTTGCATTCCCCTCTTGCTTGTAGCCCGCAGCTCCGGGATCAAAAATTCAGGACGACAAAGCACCTTTTGGGTTGAAGATAAAAACGAAAATTTGGGGATCCAACGTGGTTTTTTCAGCAAAATTTTTGCTTGCGAGCGCTTCATCACGGATGAGGAGAAAAAACGGGGGGGGTAGTGCATTAGGGGTTCCCGCCTCAAAAAGGGAGAGGGGGGTCCGCCAAGTCCGCTGATACTGTTTCCGGGCCCAGCCCCCGGCGGGCCTAACCCCCCGCTCCCCCGCTTATCGCCTTCAAAAAGGCCGGGAAAATCTCAAGCCTTGGCCTTTTTTGCCCAAAAAGCCTCGAAATTCACCCACGATTTCATATGCCGCCTTTGCCGTAAACGCATAAGTAAAGGCAAGAACCTTAGGTGGGTTTAAACCCCCACCAACATTCTAGTCACAGCACGAATGCATGAAATTGAAATGGAGGCCAAAACTTGGCCAAAAAAGGCCCAACCGACCCCCGGGGCCCCCAACCACTGGGCCAACCATCTTTTTCCCCCCCTCCCCCCCCCCACCACCAAAAATTTTCCTCAGCTGAAAATTTTCTCTCAGAGCATGTTCAGGGAAACAGCCTCCGCTTCAGCCTCCAAAGGGCGCCCCGGGACCACCAAACACCACCCGAAGACCCATCCTACCCCTTCTCCTTCCGCCATTTGAAAAGAAACCGCATGCCGTACCGGCCCTCCCAGCAGCCCCGCCTTTTGTCCCAGGTTTGGGAGCAAAGAAACACTTTAACCCAAACCACCCAAAGCCAAAAGCCTGAATGTCGGGATTGGGCCCGGGTTTTGGGCCCTTGGGAAAATTTTTCCTTTTCCGTCTGGTGGACCCCAAAATGGGTTTCCCCGCCACGTCATGGGGCCCCTTTCCGCCCCCCAAAACCCGATCCGACAGGCATTTCTTTTCCAAAAAGCCGTCCTGCCCCCGGGGCCCCCACGTGGGCATCCTTTAAAAATTTTAAGCGGTTGTCTGCATTTTTGTGGCCGGGAAAAATCCCTCTGACCACCGCCCCATGGGCTAGTAACACGGGGCCAAAAGGCCCCCTATAAAAATTCCCGGGACAGCCCCCACTGGGTGAGCTGGTGGATGTCCCCCGGGGTTTACGGGGCTCCAGGGGCCCGGGGCACCGGGTCTTCAAAACCCCGGAAGGGGCAGGGGCTTTCCCCCAAGGTCCTCTGGTGGCATCACTGCCCCGAGAAACCAGGCCGGTTGAAATTAATCTGTCCTTGGGGACCGTCCACACAAAAAAGTCAGGAGCTGTGGGGCCCGGGTCCCGCAACGGACCGAGCGGGTTGGGTGGGGGACAAAACCTTGTGCCAGGGAAAGGTTTGGGGTGGGATAACGGGCGAAAACCCGCCCGGCCCCCCCTTAAAAACGGGAAGGGTGGGCAAAATCCCTTGCCTGGGACATGTCATGAAACCCTTTTTTCGTCCAGGGAAAAAACTAAAGAAATCCCGGGGCTGGAAAGCCTGCGAGGAAGGCCGAAGTTAATTCGCCTTCCCCGTTCACAACCCCGCTTCGTCCCCCTTGGGGCGTTTCAGCATACTCGGGCCCCCCCCTTTAACCGCTCAAAATTTTGACGGGGCAACACGCTGGAAATTTTCCCCCCTCCCCATTCTCCACGAATTTTGGCGCAGCGCAAAGCCCTTTGCCCTACAAGTGCACAAAGGCCTGACAAACAGGTGGGGGACCCGGGTGTTAGCCCAAACCCTAAAATGGAGGCAGGGGAAAAGCTCGCACCATCCTTGCAAATTTTGAAGAAGCCACCAAAAAGGTCATGTTGGACAATGCCCTTTTTCCGCAGAGCAATGTGGTTGGGTCTTATTCGAACGATCGTTGGGGAAAAACTCGAAAAAAACAGGTCCCGCTTCGACGGGGGAGGAGACGGACCAGATGCGGACCAAAAGGGCCTTTTCCCTCCTCAAAACCAAGGCCCGACAGTTTTTCCCCAATTTCATCGGCTCATTTGGGAGTTTGGGTTGGGGCCCCGAGCATGCAAGGAGGGGGCGCATCAGCTCCCCAGGGGCATCATCTCAGGGAAGTCAGGGCTGTGTTGAAGCCCGTGCCGGAGGCACGGAGGAGGAGGAAGGGGAAAGGGGGAGGAGGGAAACCCAGACACCATGTTTCCGACCCTCCCTCCTTGTAAAGAGGTTGGCCGAATTTTTAGGGGGAATTTGGAAAAAGGAAGAAAAAGTTTGCTAGTGCCCCCCCCGACCCAGAGGCTTGGGGATATCAAGGCCCTTTCCCTCCTTTAAAATGAGAGCTTGGGTCTTTTATTTCCTCCAACATATCCTCGCAATTTAAGGCCCTCAAAATAAAAACAGTTACTGGGTGGCCCCCCCCCTGTATCCCCGGGAAAAAAAAAAAACAAAAACTCAGCACTCCCTTCCCACCCCCCCAAATTTGAGAGTAAAATTTCAGGAAAAAAGGGGACATTGATGTTGATCAACTGAAAACATCTGTTGCGTCTTTCTTCACTTTCCCCCAAATTTCCCCGGTTTGGGAAAACAAAAATCAGCGACCCTACAGCAGTAGAGTGGCCCAAAAAAAGGGGTAGCGGCACAGCAGGCAAGGTGGCAGAAGCCTAATGGGGGACCCCCTGGCAAAACTTTTTTACCACCCACCAACCCTGCAAAGGGAAGGGGGACACATCCAACAAAACAGGAACAGCTTAAATCATGGTGCAACCCACAAACGCTTTTCAAAACCGATGTTTTTGTATTGTTCCGGACCCAATAGACTTCTGGGTATCCAAAAGGGACAATGGCCCAGCTGGCTCGTCAAAGCCATAGAGGTGTTTTTCCCCGCCCACAGCCAGCGTCATATCAAACGGGAACCTTCAGCACAGCTGGAGGTCTTACAGACAAACCATCTGGCTTTTCCCCAGAAAAATGTGGATCGGGTTTTGACTTTCAAACAAGATGAATCAGCAAGGATCCCCTGAAAAGTTTTGGCCCCAAATTTACGAGGTCACCCAAATTTGTTGCCGGTCTACTTTACATTCCCCCTCAAAAAAGAAAAAGGGCCTTTTTGAAAAATGTTTTTTAAAATGACATTTTTTTACTGCAAATTTTTTTCTCTTTTCCCAACAGTTTCCCTTTTTCTGGGTTTTCTTTTGAGGAGACTGGGAAAAGACAGCAAAGGGGTTTTTATGACAACACCGATTCCCTTTTTAAATCAATTTTTTCTAAGGGAATTTTCCCCATTGGTTTAAAAGGGTTTTAGGGCATGTTGCTGTAGAAACAGCATAAATTTTTGGTCCTTTGGGGAAAAGAAATGTGGCTTTTTAAATGGCCTTTTTTCCCTCACAAAATTTTTTTTTGGCTGAGAAATCAATTTATAAATTTTTTTGGGGGCATGTTGCTGTAGATACACAATAATCATGGGCCCTTTAAAAGAAAAAAGGGGTTCAAAAATGCAATTTTTCCCTCACAATTTTTAAAAAGTTGCTGAGAAGTTTATTTTTAAAATTTTTTGGGGGCCTGCTTTTAAAAAAAGCAAAACTACAGGTCCTATTTATAAAAAAATGTTGTTTCTAAAAGACATTTGGTTTTTTCAAAAAATTGTCCAAAGTGGCTCAAGGGTTTATGCTTTTAAATTTTTTTTGGGGGGATTTTGCTTTTTTTAAAAAGCAGGGATACAAAAGGTTTCCCATTATAAAAAAAAAAGTTGTTTCTAACAGACAAATTTTTCTTTACAATTGTCAAGAGGGCTCAAGATTGGTTGGGTTCGTCAAAACCCGGGAAAAGGTAGGACACTGTTAATGGACACATATTGCAAAAAGAAAATTTTTTTTTTTTTTTTTTTTTTTTTTTTTTTTGCAAGACTTTAAATAGCTATCAACCCTGTTTGAGACAACCCATTTAATAAATTTAAAAAAAAAGAGAAACAAAGACTGGGGGGTTTCCACCTTTTTTAAAAATGTGTTTTCTAGAATTAAATACTAAAAAATTTTTGCATGTACAAAATAGCGGGAAAAAAAATTTCCCTTGTAAAAGGGGAAAGGAACAGGAAAACTTGACCAGATGAGGTTATTCAGAGGACATGGATATGGACACGGACAGAGAACAAAGTCAGAGACAATTTCTCCCAAATTTTTGATAAAATGAGAAAAAAATGCCAAGAAAAAGGGCCCCGGGGTTTTACAGGAGCTTTTAACCCCACCATATTTTCCAATGAAGCCTTTTGGTCGGCACTCATAGGAGGGGCAAGCGCTCCCCCGGACGGGGACAGTATTTTTAAATGAAACAAAAATGGTGGTTGAAACACTTTTTTTTTTCCGGCATTTTTTAAATGTGGGGCTATTTTGGGGCCCCAGGAGGGGTATGTCAATGTCCGTGAAACTAAAATGGTGGTTAAAGACTCCTTTTTCTGGCATTTTTAAAGTGGGGGTCAGCGGGTTTTGGGGGGTTCATGGGGGCCCAGGACAGGATATTCAATGTCCAGTAAAACAAAAATGGGGGTTGAAAGACCCCCCTTTTTCCCCGGCATTTTTTTAAATTGGGGTCATGCAGGTTTGGGGCCACGGGGGCCCAGGACAGGTATAGTCAAGGTCCAGTAAAAACAAAATGGTGGTTGAAAGACTCCTTTTTCGGCCTTTTTTAAAATGTGGGGGTCATGCGGTTTTGGGCTCACTGTGCCCCAGGCATTATTCAATGCCCAGTGAAAAAAAAAAAGGGGGGTTCAAAACTCCTTTTTCCGGCACTTTTTAAATGGGGGGGTCTGCGGGTTTGGGGGCTCATCCTGTGGCCCGGGACGGGTATAGTCAAGTCCAGTGAACAAAAAATGGGGTTTAAAGCCCTTTTTCCGGGGCATTTTTAAATGTGGGGTCATGCGGGGTTTGGGGTCATGCTGCTTTCCCCAAAAGGGGATATTCAATGCCCAGTTCAAGTAAATGAGTTCAAATAAATACTGCCCTTCTGCCTTTTAATTTTGTGGGTGTGCGGGTTTTAAAGGGGCATGCTGGGTAAAAGACAGGGAATGAATGTTGTGTGTTTTTTTTTTCTGTGGCTTTTAAAACCTAAGTGTTTGCCAAGAGTAGCACGTATCCATTGACTGTTTGGATGTTAATTTTTCCCCTTTCTCCACCCCTTTTTGGGTGTAAAATGAAGGGTTGGGGTTGCTTCCCATGACTTTAAAAGGGTCATCGATCAAAATCGACTGCTCACTAGACTACGGGTCGATGATGGCGACTATCGACCATCGACCGATTCGATGGCCAACGCAATCGTCAAACAGTAAAAACCCTTCGCTTGGAATTGGGGTACGGAAAAAATTAAATTTTTTTGGGGTGTAAGACGTTTATTTTGTCACCACAGCAAAAAACAATCAATTCCCCCTGGATGTAAATTGTCCCAAACAATTGAGCAACCACAAACTCCCGAGTTTTGTAGCTGTTACAATGGTGTTTTTTTTTACGCTACACAAAAAAGAGAAAAAATTGTAACAACCTTTCGCTTGTGAATTAGGCTACAGGAAAAAGTTTTTTTTTGGCGTGAAAGAGGGTTTATTTTATTCACCACAGCAGAAAAACAACGCTTAATTAACCCGGGATGTAAATTTTGCGCCAAAAAATTGAGCAACCAAAAACACGAGCTTTGTAGCGTGTTAAAAAGGCGTTTTTTTTTACGCACAAAGAGAAAAATTGAAATTTAAACCCTTTCGCTTGGAATTAGGCTACAGGAAAAAACTATTTTTTTGGCGGTGAAAGAGGGTTTATTTTAGTCACCCACAAAAAAAAATGCTTAATTAACCCCGGATGTAAAGGGCGCCAAACAATTAGCAACCAAAAAACACGAGCTTGTAGGTGTTACTTTTGGCTTTTTTTCCCTTACAAAACAAGGAAAAAAAATTTTGTAATTAACCTTCGCTTGTGAATTACTACGGGAAAATGATTTTTTGGCGCGAAAGCGGTTTATTTTAGTCCCCCACAGCAGAAAAAAAAACGCTTAATTAACCCCGGGATGAAAATTTGTCCCAAAAATTGAGAAACCACAAATACGAGCTTTGTAGGGTTAAAATGGCTGTTTTTTACGCACATAACAAGAGAAAAAATTGAATTAACCTTGCTTGTAAATTATCTACGGAAAAGGGTATTTTTTGGCGGTGAAAGAGGTTTATTTTAGTACCACACAGCAAAAAAATGTTTAAATTAAACCCCCTGGATAAAATTGCGCCAAACAATTGAAAACCCAAAAAACACTAGTTTTGTAGGTTTACAATGATGTTTTTTTTTGTGCTACCAAAAAGGGAAAAAAAAATTGTAATTAACATTCGCTGTGAATTATGAAAAGGAAAAAAGTTTTTTTTGCGGTAAAAGGGGTTTATTTTAGTAACCACAGCGCAAAAAACGCTTAATGAACCCCGGTGAAAATTGGCCAAAACAATTAGAACCAAAAACTACACTTTGTAGCGTTTACAATGGGGGTTTTTTTTATACTACACAACAAGAGAAAAAATTTAATTAACCTTCGCTTGTAAAATTATACTATAGGAAAAATTTATTTTTTGGGCTTTAAAAACGGTTTATTTTAGTTACCACAGCAGAAAAACAACGTTTAACCCCGGATGAAAATTTGCGCCAAAAAATTTGAGAACCCGCAAACTACAGCTTTGTACGTGTTACAAGGGCGTGTTTTTTACGCTACACAAAAGAAAAAAAATTGAAATTAACCTCGCTTGTGAATCAATTACAAAAATTTTTTTTTTTGGCGGTAAAAAAGAGGTTTTTTTTAGTCCCCAAACAGCAAACAACGCTTAAAAACCCCCTTGATGAAAAATTTCGCAAAAAAATTGGGAGCCAAAAATGAAGGGGTTTTTTGTATTGTAAAAACCTGTTTCTTTAAATGAATAAATAGGAAAACAGGCTTTGATCCCCTTTGGTATTCAATGTGTGTGAGCAGATAGCATTAAAAAATATAGCAGCTGCATTGGACGCACAGGACTTCAAACCATACCCCAACAAAAATCAGAAAAGAACGTTTAAAAAACAGTCTCGAACAAGCCCGAGACACCCCCCCAAAAAAACCGTATAAAAATCAGTTCTTTATAAGAGCAACTACAAGCACCGCGGCAGACTTCCCTATCAGTAAAGTAGAGGAGTGTTAGCTCCAAGGTCGCGCCCCGGGCTTTTATATGCGGGGACTCACAGAATTCCCCCGGGTTCTGATTGGCTTATCTCTGCACATTAGGGAGGCTTCCCTCTTCCTCCCCGATGCTTTGCCCTTTTTCAATAAAAGCACACTTCGCCCCCCCGAAGTCCCCCCCCAAGTTCGACTTCGTTCAGAACCGAAGTTTTCCTGAAATGCTACACGAATTCCACTTCGTTAGAATCAATTCGCCCATCTCTACCCAACACCAATGTGCTGACTTGCTGGCACCCTAACTTATGGGTGAATCCCAAAAAACATATTTTGACTTGAGCGCCAGGGCCCAGGTTTACAAAAAGGGTTTAAGGAGGGAAAAACTGGCCAGGGTTGGCGTTACCTTGGGGTGTCCCAAGAAAGGGAATCTTCACTGGAGTATGACACAAAAAAAACCCCAAGGTCGCGATGTATGACCTATTTCCCCTTACAGCAAGTAGCTGCAGCCCAAGGGGCCACACCCCCAAATAGTGGACAGGTGTAGGGGCGATTTTGCTTGCCCTGCGGTGAGGATACAGCGCTGCATGTTGTATTCTAAAACAAAAAGTTTGGACTACCTGGAATCCATAGTGCAGAGGTTTACTGCCACAAAGGACTTCATCCAGGACTTTCATAACCCTGGTAATCAGAAGAGTCATATGGTAAGACTATTATTGGGGAAGACTGATGAAAAGGAGGGTGGCACTTTTCTTGAGCATCCAAGTAAATGGCTGCCAAGTCCCAGAAAGGACTTAATTACTTGGGCCTGCAGCCAAATAGTGTGCTGATTTTTATAGCATTTAGTATCATCTGCAAAGATTTATATTCACTGTGCAATCCATGTGTAAAAATCATTAATGAAAATGTTAAAGAGATAGGGCCCAAATAGCCCCGTGGTACCCAACTATAAGAGGATCCATCTGGTAGCACCGTTAAAAAACCACCCTTTTTTTCTACTCAAGCCGTTGCTTATCCCTTTCACACAGTTTCCCCTCCCAAACATTCCTCATTTTACTTTTTCCCAAACCTTTTACAGTATGTGGCACCGTATCAAAAAGCTTAGAAAAACTAGATAGATAATCCCAGTGCCTCACCTGATCCCTCTAGAACAACTTCCTCAAAAAGCTGAGAGTTAGTTTTACAAGATTTATCCTTATAAACCCCTCTGGACGGGTTTCATTTATTTTCATGAATATTCAGGGTACATCTTAAAAAAACCTTTAAATATTTTACCCACAACGATGTTTTAAAATTATAGAAACCCATATTTCCAGGGTCACTTTTTGACCCCTTTTTGAATAGGCACCCATTTGCTATGCGCCAATCCTTTGGGACATACCCCGTTTTTAGACAGTCCATAAATATTAAAACAGGGGCCTATCTATGACATCACTTAACTCTCTTAGGCACGTGGGGTATGCCATCTGGACCTGGTGATTTGTCATTTTAATCTTCTAAGATGGACGCACTTCTTCCTGGGGTTAGACAAGAAACTTTAAGTTGGGTTTTCCCCCCATCCCCCGCCCTCAACAGAAAGGTCATCCCCTTTTTTAAATACAATGGAAAAAAAAAATTTTTTAATAGGTTAGCTTTTTTCTCATCGCTCCTACACCCCCCCCTCATCTTTTCAAAATACCAACATTTTCTGTTTTAATGGTTTTTACTATTTATATAATTAAAAAATATTTTGGTTTTAGTTTTATTTTCTATGGCAATATGTCTTTCTGTCTCCAGCTTTGCTGCCTTTATCATTATTTTACATATTTTATTTTTTTCCTTAGAGTTCTTTAGTGCCTCTTCACTGCCCTCCTGTTTTAGGAGATGAAACGCTTTCTTTTTGTTTTTTATTGCCCCTTTTACATCTCTGTTGATCCACATTGGGATTTTCCTGTTTCTAATTAGTTTATTACCATAAGGTATGTACCTCTCACAATGGGCACCTAAGATGTTTTTAAAAATATCCCATTTATTATTTGTACTGCCATTTTTAAACACCTTGTCCCAGTCACTATAGTGTAGGGCCTCTCTAAGCAGAATAAAAGTAGCCTCCTAAAATTCAGTGTTTTTGTGGCTCCTCGACAAAAAACTCAATTGAAGGATAAATGGAAATTTATTATATTATGGTCACTATTTCCTAGATGTCCCCTAACCTGAAACTTTGTTACTCTGTAAGGTCTATTAGCGAATATTAAGTCTAGAAGGGCCTTTCCTCTAGATGGTTCCCGGTTCCTGCACCATTTGGCAAAGGTAATTATCATTAGTTATTGACAAAAATCTATTTCCTTTATGAGAGCTACAGGTTTCAGTTTCCCAATTTATGTCTGGATAGTCAAAGTCTTGCTGCAGCAATGCTATTTCTGAGCTGACACCCTCCTCATCTGCCATTCTTATTTGTTGGGGTGTACCAGATCAGGACTAGCCTCCCTGACACTCTTCTCTCTACCCTTCTTTCTAAATGTTACCCAGCAAGCTGCCTCATGTTCCTGCACCTCCATGCTGCCATCCTGCCCAGCATCTACACCCGTGAGTGATTACTCAGTGAGCAGCAAAATCGCTTCCAAATTGGCAATGGATCTCAGTGTTGCCACTTGCTCATTTAGATCCAGGATATGGGCTTCTAAATGTGCAGTGTGTACACATCTTGCCCAGCAGTATGCCCCCTCGAACTGTTGGTCAAGGATGGAATACATTGCACAGGTTGTGCACTGGACGGCATTGTCAATCATGGAACTCATGGGGATGTTACCAAAAAGATATACAAATACTATTATAATAATAAGCAGTACGATACTGTCCCTTTAAACTCCCCAAATCTAAAGTCCATCAATATCAAGTCCCCACACTCTACAAAGAATAACAAAAATTAAATCATATTATATTATAATCATGTACTAAAACAAACACAACAACTACACTCAATGCATGACCAAAATATGAAATAATTACCCACCTTATAGAGGCCGACAATATCTCAAATAGACTCCACACTGATGCCGACTACCTTAGTATCTCCATGATGGTTAGATAGTGAAGCGGAGAAGAAAACAAGTCTCTGAATTCCTTAAATAGGACAGCCCCCAAAGATAGCAGCCAATAATCCAATAGTTCTTACACATAATTTTTTCTTTTCAATGGATCTTTCTACCAGGGGCACAGCTATGGGTAGTCCCTGTGCGCCCACTTATGCAAACTTGCTCCTGGGCTGGTGGGAGATTGTTTTTTCAGAAGAATATGAGGAGTTTCATCAATGTGTCTCCCTATGGAGAAGATAAATTGAAAATTTACATTTGAAATCAATAGGGACGAATTATGCTTTTTGGACACCAAGATTAAGAAAGCCACAGATGAACGGCTTACTACTTGGGCTTACAGGAAACCCACAGCAGGGAACAGTCGCCGCACATGGGAGAGTTTTATATCCTCTCCCTCTGAGGAGAGGGATTCCCAAGGGTCAATATATTCGCATTAGGCAAAATTGCTCAAACATAACCAATTTTAAGCAGGAAGCAGATGATCTTAAGAGACGTTTTAGAGAGAGAGGTTAGCCAAGATCTGTACTCATGGAAGCTTATCAGAATGCATTGGAATTAAAGCAGAATGAGTTATTGGAGCCGAGAAAAAAAAGAAGATTCTAGTAAAACTAGAATAATTGGGACATTTGATGTGGCAGCTAAAGAAATTAGGGACATTCCTACTAGATTTTGGCCAATCTTGGAACAAGATCATAGCTGAATTTATTGATTCTTACTCCATTATTACTTATAGGAGGGGAAAGAATTTGAAAGATAGATTGGTACATAGCCACTATGTTCTACCACAACCGAAGGAGAGCTGGCTTACCAGTAAAATTCAGGGGACCTATAATGTGGAAACTGTAAGGCGTGTAAGTTCATCCAAATTAGCAAAGGCCATAAGGACTGCAAAACTAATACATTTTATAAACTGTTCTCATTTTCAAACTGTAAAACAAGGGGACTAATTTACCAGTGTTCATGTCCCTGTGCTCCAACATATGTGGGTAAAACATCGAGAGAGTTTAGACGATGTATATTGGAATATATGGGAGATGTTGAACATAGACGTGATAGCCTGTGGCCGGCCATATGGTGGAAATGCATGGGGGGATAGTTCCTCCCTTTCATTTCAGTCTTGGAAGTGGTTTCATCGGATATCAGGAGAAGAGATTATGAGAAGAAAATCCTCCAAAGGGAAACAATTTGGATATATAGACTGAAAACTTTAAAGCCGCTGGGTCTGAACGAAACAATTTTATTTACTCAGTTGATTTGATTTTTATATATATATACAGTATATATATATATATATATATATATATATATATATATATATTTATATATATTGTAAGACAGTGACAGGCGACGTTATTGAGGGAAGATACGTTTTCCAAGAATGCTCTCATATGTGACTATAGGGAGCGCATGGACAGATGCATGTCACCGAGTGGCCTGGACTCGGTGAAGGGAGAGCCGACAGTCTTGTGTGTCAGTAGCACTATGCTGCTGACATGTGTAGTAGAAGCGGTTCCAATCCGCTTGTGTCCGGGTCGGCTTTTCCTGGAGTGGTCAAAGAGCAGGGTGGGTGGCCACTCCCACGCCCCAGGTGAGGCGGGGCTCAGGCCTATAAAGCCTGGGTCTGCAGGCCTGTCATGGCTGCTGGTGGAATGCTACAAGCCACATTGTAAGTAGCCTGGTTACTGTGTAGTCTGGTCTCTGTACAAGAGGCACTTAGTGTGTCTCTGGTGTAGTCAGGGCCGTTATTGTTTAGTTAGAGCTCAGCCGAGCAGGATTTTGTTTTGCATGTTTTGCCTGACATTAAGGCTGTGTTATTTTGTTACCCTTCTAATAAACCCAGGCATAGCCTGGACTTGGTCTTTTTACGCTGTGTCCCTGTCTCTGTCTGACAAAGCCCAGGCTACTACCTTAACGGTGATGCTAACCTCCCACAATATATATAGTCAAACTACTATGTTTTCTCTTTTTAAATCATAATGACAACCAAACACAACCAACTGACCCCCACCAAAAGTTTACATACCCTGGTGATTTTGGCCTGATAACATGCACAGAAGTTGACACAAATTTGTTTGAATGGCTACTAAAGGTACAGTAACATCATCAACTTTGACCTGTTTGCTTGTAATCAGTGTGTGTGCATAAAACTGAGTGAGTTTCTCGGATCCAGACAGACTCTTGCATCTTTCATCTAGCCACTGACGTTTCTGGATTGTGAGTCATGGGGAAAGCAAAAGAATAGTCAACGGATCTACGGGAAAAGGTAGTTAAACGGTAGAAAACAGGAAAGGGATACAAAAAGATATCCAAGGAACTGATAATGTCAGTCAGCAGTGTTCAAACTGTGATTTATAAATTTTGGAAAAATCAGGGCTCTGTATAAACCAAACCACGGTCAGGAGACCAAAAAATTTCACAGGAGAATTGTTTGGGAGAAAGAAAAACCCCTAACATCTGTGAAATACAGGACTCTCTGAAAACCGGGTTTTTGAAAGTTTCCAAAAA
>JAODAL010034879.1:0-43657 GCA_025379985.1 Phyllomedusa bahiana | reverse complement strand
AGTACATATGTCAGTTTTACCACAGATAGGCTCAACTCAGAAAGGACATGAAGAGCAGTTATAGTACATTCAAGGGTATTGCAAATAGACATGGTAGCAACATAATCACAACTAGTGTAAGTAAGAACAGGATTCTTCTGAACCAAACAACATAGATAAATTTGGAACAAGAAACTATTCCCAATCACCCGGGAACATGTGTAGCGGGGTACAGTCTCGTGCATGGCGCTAGAGAGGTATACCACTAAATAGGTTCGTGGCGACAGGAGCGAGCTGTCTGGAGCATTTCCCCAGCGACAAGAAAGTGAGATATTGTCTCATCAGTGGTCAGTCATCTGGAGCTTGTCGGCGTCTGCTGTTCTTTTCAGACCAGAGAGGTGAGATCAGAGTTGGTCTTTCTTTTCCTTTACGAAGAGGGGTATTGGCAGGTGTAGTTAGGAGGCCCCAAGATTGAAGCATGTCACGCCGCATATTAGGGGAGGTGCAGATAATGGTGTTATTGTCTTTGGAGAGGATTAGCTTGACAGGGAAGCCCCAGTGATAAGAAATGTTGTGTTCCCGGAGGACTTTAGTATAGGGGGTAAATTCTTTACGGCGGAGCATCGTTCCTGCTGAGAGATCCGGAAAGATGGAAAGATCCTTAAATCTATCTGGTAGATCAACTCCCTTGCGAAGAGCTCGAAGCAGGTTGTCTTTAGTACGGTAGAAGTGTATCTTGGCAATAACATCACGTGGAAGCGAGGGTGAGATTTTCTTAGGCTTAGGGAGTCTGTGGATGCGGTCCACTGTGAGATCCAACATTGTGGCCACAGGTAACACTATCGCTATAAGGTCTTGGAGAAAAGGAAGTAACATTTCTGAGGTAACAGTCTCAGGAATGCCTCTAATACGGATGTTGGATCTACGAGATCTATCTTCCAAATCGAGGACCTTAGAAGAAAGTCTCTGAACTTCTTCTTCAAGAGCCGAGTGTGAGTCTGTGAGGTGGTTATGAGACGTAGCAAATTCGGCCATTTTAGCTTCAATATGGTCTGTCTTGGAGACCAGAGTTTGGATATCTCCCCTAAAGTCTTTCATCATCTGCTTAAAGTCATTCTGTATATGCTCTATAAAGGAGGAGAACAATTGACGGAGTATGGATTCTGTACTGTTGGCTTTTCACGGGCAGTCTCGGAATTCAGAGTCAATTGATTCAGCATGAGATGGGGTAGGCGTAGAAGGAGGGAGGCTAAGGGCTCCTCTCAAGGGTCTAGCTTGTGAAGGCTGTTGGAAGAATTCAGTAAGCTTGGCTGGTCTCTTAGCTTGGCCTCGTTTGGAAGTGCCACCCATTTTATCGTGTGGTTGGCGAAGACAGAATCTGCAAGCAAAAGTTGTTGAACCGATTAAACCGATTGAGCCCCCCCCCTTTTTTTTTCTTCTTCTCTTCTTTTTCTTATCCTCTTCTTAGTTCAATATGAAGGCATACAAGATTTATTGCCGTTTCACAGGTTAGTATTTAAGGATGACCTATAGGAGGATAATGCGCACTCTCAGTGTAAAACTTTCTTCAGTGTGAGAATTTACAAGAGAGGGCAAATATCTGGGGAACTATGGGGCTACATTGGGATGTCTGAGTAGTAGTGATGTGACCAAAGACAGGCAGTCTGCGTAAGAACAGGGTGGTATTGAGGAGTTAGGATCTTTAGAATGAGAGAGCCAGGAGAGTGCGTCCTATTTGTGTCCAGAGTCCCGCAGCAGATTCGAGAAGGAGGAGATTGATGTGGGCTGTCTTAGGAAAGCTGCAGAGTGACAATTAATTTATTACGGCTGTGGTCTGGTGTAATCTCAGCCTAACTTGAGTAATAAGGTGATCTTCCTTAAACAAAATGGCCGACAACCGTTTGCGTATTGGAGGTGTACATAAGATTCACCTCTGAAAGCAGCGCTTCATAAAGGGGGCTCAAGGCACAGGCCAAAGTCTCGAGTATTTGGCTGGATTGAGGTGTCTTGAGGTGTCTGGGCCCACCAGTGAGGCTGCACAGTCTTGTTAAGGCAAGCAGACAGTATTGAAATACTTTAAACTGATCACGGATTCTGGTACAGAAGTGGGCTATAATGCGTAGCCGTGGGTAAATAGGTAAGGACTCATCGGGGTATTGCTGCAGCCTACCGGAGTGCGCCGTTGAGTTAGGGCTATCTTGGCTGGTCTGTGTGATTTTGCAGCTCTTCGGAGCAAGATGCCTGCCAGCTATTCTGTAGGAATCTGCGCGAGGCAACGCGCCTGTAGTCAGAGTGCCGGACGTCCACCGGCTGAAGGCGCAGAGGAGGGAGCGCCAGCACTCACTAACGGAGTGTCACCGACCTGAACTCGAGGTGGAGGCAAGAGGCCGGGATGGTCGCGTGGACCGTGCTGCAGTCTGTGCGTGTGAGCGGGTTGTATGTGAAGAGCGCCCGTCCTTCCTTTACTACAGGTGGTGGCGCTTGATAGCGTGTCCCCAGTCAGGAGGTAAGATGGCCGCCGGCTACACGTGTCTGGGAGGAAGCAGCAGTACTCACCGCCGGGATGCTGCAGATCGGGGCTCCCGAGGTGCAAGGGATAAGCTGGTCTAGTCGTGAGGACCGCGCTGTCGTTCGTATACCGGAGCAGGCTTCGTGTGTAAGGAGCCGGATTCTCCTCTGTCGTGAGTGAAGGCACGCAACCGCGCGGTAACGAGCTGTGAGTCACCGTTGCTGATTCTCAGCAGACAGGAGTTCTTTATGGGATCGGAACCGGCCAAGTAGGTTCGGAGGTTTTCACCTCTCCCTGAGGCAGGTAGCAAGTCCAGAGATGATCTCTAGGGGTTTAGTTTAGCTGAGGTAGCTTGTCGCTGGTGAGGAGCTCCTCTAGCACACGTCCGCCATCTTTAAGCGCCAGGCCACGCCCCCAATACAGTGACATACATATAACAGTGTCATGTGATTTTAGCAGCCAGTGAGATGACATTTTTGACACTCTTCTGTGCTGTGCACTGATTCGATAGCCGCCAAAAGTGCAGGAAGCAGTTAAAAGTGAAACTAAAAATGTCAAGTTGAGTGCACGTCTCAAACCCGAATTTTTCTTGAACGAACCGTAAAAAGCTCGGTTCGGCTCGAGTTCTAAAACATCGAGAAGTTCGACTCGAACTTTACTCTTCGCAAACGGTTCCATCAACACTACTCCTGATATTTGGTTTTCAGTTTGCTCTTAGTCTCAAACCTTTCTTCTTTGGGTGTATTCCTTTCAATAATACATGTTTTGTATGATGTCTGGGTGGATGCTGTCTTTATTATCTGTCATTTATCACACAGCTTTATTCTTGAATTAATTCCTGCTGTATAAATTTGTGATTTCCTTATCCCCTGTAGAGCTCGTCATGGGTATTCTGCTTTCTCTTTACACTTGTACACAGTCTATGTGATTTACCATCCTCCTGCAAAATGACTTATTTGTGCTTCCTTCCCTAGCTACTATGTGAGCAGCCCACATTATATCCCCTCCCCCCTCCTTATCTCCATGCTCAGATTTGTTATATATAACCACTTCCTATTCCCTGCCTCTATATTTAAAACTAGGTAAGGGAGGGGAGAACAGAAAAAGCTGTCATGAAGTGAAGAAATACTTCAACAGATTCCTGTCAAAATCAATTTTTGGCAACCAGTTGATAATTTTGTATAGTAGAGTGATAGATCCAGTATTTAGCACAAAAACACACAGGTGAAGCTAGATTCAACAACTTTTTCCCCCTCAAAAAGGAACAATATTCTTGTAGCAGATTAGGCCTTCTCAGCCTCTTGCAAATATTCTTCAAATACTCTTGAGGTCTTGAAAAGTGAAATAGTCTCTGTCAAAGACTGTGTCAAGTAAAAAGGGCACAATCGGGCCATTAAAAGACACTCACATACTCCCCTCTCTGTAATGTGTAAATTAAAAGAAATCATTTTTTCATTCAGTATCATGGGTCAATATAAGTTTTCCCTGCAGTAAATTTCATAAATGAAAAATAACTAAAAGAAGTAGAGTGCTAAATGTAATTATTAGATAATATGTCGGATATAATTCATTTTATATTTGGATTGTGCCAAATGTCAGATGCTAATTTAAGTTAAACTATAAATGTACCTCATTTTATGACTTACATTTGCACTGATTAGCCACTGATAATGAGGACAGTATAAGAGATTGAAAGTGACAGATTTTTGGTCATAAAGTCAGATTGTATTATCTCTGTTAAATATCTCATTACAATGTCTGTCTATCTATCTATCTATCTATCTATCTATCTATCTATCTATCTGGCAGCCTATCTACAGTGCATATGGAAAGTATTCAGACCCCTTTAAATTTTTCACTCTTTCTTTCATTGCAGCCATTTGGTAAGATCCAAAAAGTTCATTTTTTGCTCATTAAGGTACACTCTACACCCCATCTTGAAAGAAAAAAATTAAATGTAGATATTTTTGAAAATTTATTAAACGAGAAAAACTGAAATATCACATGGTCGTAAGTATTCAGACCCTTTGCTCAGTATTGAGTAGAAGCACCTTTTTGAGCTAGTACAGCCATGAGTCTTCTTGGGAATGATGCAACATGTTTTTCACACCTTGATTTGGGGATCCTCTGCCATTCTTCCTTGCAGATCCTCTCCAGTTCCCTCAGGTTGGATGCTGAACGTTGATGGACAGCCATTTTCAAGTGTCTCCAGAGATGCTCAATTGGGTTTAGGTCAGGGCTCTGGCTGGACCAGTCAAGAATGGTCACAGAGCTGTTCTGAAGCCACTGCTTTGTTATTTGCTTAGGGTCATTGTCTTGTTGGAAGAAGAACCTTCGGCACAGTCTGAGGTCCAGAGCACTCTGGAAGAGGTTTTCATCCAAGATATCTTTAATCTTTCCTTCAAATGCAACCAGTTGTCCTGAAAAACACTGCCATCACCATGTTTCACTGTTGGGATTGTATTGGGCAGGTGATGAGCAGTGCCTTGCTTTCTCCATACATACCGCTTACAATTAACACCAAAAAGTTCAATTTTCATCTCATCAGACCAGAGAATCTTATTTCTCATAGTCTGAGAGTTCATGTGTTTTTTTGGAAACTGTATGCGGGCTTTCATATGACTTGCACTGAGGAGAGGCTTCTGTCAGCACACTCTGCTATAAACCCTCGACTGGTGGAGGGCTGCAGTGATAGTTGACTTTGTGGAACTTTCTCCCATCTCCCTACTGCATCTCTGGAGCTCAGCCACAGTGATCTTGGGGTTCTTCTTTACCTCTCTCACCAAGGCTCTTCTCCCACGATTGCTTAGTTTGACTGGACGGCCAGGTCGAGGAAGAGTTGTGGTCATCCCAAACTTCTTCCATTTTAGGATTATGGAGGCCACTGTGCTCTTAGGAACCTTGAGTGCTTCAGAAATTTTTTTTTAACCGTGGCCAGATCTGTGCCTTGCCACAATTATGAGCTCCTTGGGCAGTTCCTTAGACCTCATGATTTTCATGTGCTCTGACATGCCCTGTGAGCTGTGAGGTCTTATATTGACAGGTGTGTGCCTTTCCTAATCAAGTCTAATCAGTTTAATTAAACACAGCTGGACTCCAATGAAGGAGTAGAACTATCTCAAGGAGGATCAAAAGAAAAATGGACAGCATGTGAGTTAAATATGAGTGTCAGAGCAAAGGTTCTGAATACTTCTGACCATGTGATATTTCAGTTTTTATTGCTTAATAAATTTGCAAAAATATCTACATTTCTGTTCTTTTTCATTCAAAATGCGGTGCAGAGTATACTTTGATTAGCAAAAAAATGAACTTTTTGGATCTTACCAAATGGCTGCAATGAAAAAAGAGTGAAAATTTTAAAGGGGCCTGAATACTTACCATACCAACTGTATCTAACTGTCAGGCTGTCTGCCTGTCTATCTGTCTATCTTAATGGAAAAAAAAACTTGTCTGTCTATCTATCTACCTATCTGTCTGTCTGTCTGTCTATCTAATCTGTCTATCTATCCTCATGATCTGTTTATTCTTGATTTTATTACTAGTGATGAGCGATTGTGTCAACAATCGTTATCGAGTCGATAGTCGGTATGGGCAATTATCATGTCGATAGCTGACCGCAGATTATCGCCGATGACTAGTGATGAGCGATTACGTCGACTATCGTCATCGGGTCGATAGTCGATATAGTCACTTATCAAGACGATGTCCGATAGTCGAGATGAGATTATCCCCGATGACCATAACAGTCTATGGGAGAGGAACGACACCGTCATTCGTACACCCAAACAGGGCTGGAGAAGCTGGAATTAACATCCACAACAGTCAAATGGATACATGCTACATCTTAGGCAACACACTTAGGTTATAAAAGCCACATAAAAAAAGTCACAGACCATTCACTATCCTTGTCTTGTACCACAGCATGATCCTTAAACCTGTATAACCCACAAATTAAAAAGTGCCAGAAGGCAGTATTATTTGAACCATATTTTACTTGACTTTGGCATTGAAATCCCTGTCCTGGAACGCAGCATGACCTTAAACCTATCTGACCCACAGATTTAAAAAGTGCCGGAAAAAGGAGTCTTTCAACCACCATTTTAGTTGAACTGGACATTGTCTATATCTGTCCTGGACCGCAGCATGACCCTTAAAAACCCCGCATGACCCACAGATTAAAAAGGCCGGAAAAAGGAATCTTTCAACCACCCATTTTAGTTGAAAATGGACATAGACTATACCTGTTTTTGTACCACAGTATGACTATTAAACCTGTCTGACCCCCAGATTTTAAAAAATGCCGGAAAAAGGAGACTTGAACCACCATTTTAGTTGACTGGACATTGACTATCCCTGTCCTGGGCTACAGCATGAGCCCCAAACCTGCATGACCCACAGATTAAAAAGTGCTGGAAAAAAGGAGTCTTTTAACCACCATTTTAGTTTCACTGGACATAGACTATTCCTGTCCTGGGCCACAGCACGAGCCCCAAACCTGTCTGACCCCCCAGATTTAAAATTGCTGGAAAAAGAAATCTTTCAACCACCATTTTAGTTGAACTGGACATTGACTATACCTGTCCTGGGCTACAGCATGAGCCCCAAACCTGCATGACGCCCCAGATTAAAAAGTGCTGGAAAAAGGAGTCTTTCAACCACCATTTAGTTTCACTGGACATAGACTATCCCTGTCCTGGGCCACAGCTGAGCCCCAAACCTGCATGACCCCAGATTAAAAAGTGCTGGAAAAAGGAGTCTTTCACCACCATTTTAGTTTCACTGGACATAGACTATCCCTGTCCTGGGCCACGCTGAGCCCAAACCCGCATGACCCCAGATTAAAAGTGCTGGAAAAGGAGTCTTTCAACCACCATTTTAGTTGAACTGGACATAGACTATCCCTGTCCTCGGTAACCTACATCTGTTCAAGTCTTCCTGTACCTCCCTTGTACAATTCAGAGGAATATTTGTATCAGATATTTTGTACATGCAAGTTTTTTAGTAGTTTAATTCTAGAAAACACTTTTTAAAATAGGATGGAATCCCACCCCGTCTTTGTTTCTCTTTTTTTTTAATTGTATTAAATGGGTTGTCTCACTAAAAGGGATTGCTAGCTATGTTAAAGATTTGCAAAAACAAGTCATTTTGAAATATGTGTCCATTGGGTAGTGTCCTACCTTTCCAGTTTCTGACAGCACATCACCCTAGAACCACTCTTGACATTTGTGAAGAACAAATGTCTGTTAGAAACAACATTTTTATAATAGGACCTGTTGTATAGCTGCATTTCACAGCAAAATGCCCCCAAAAATTCAAAACATGACTTGAGCCTTTTTACAATTGTGAAGAATAAATGTCTGTTAGAAAAAAAAAATTTTTTTTATAATAGGAAACTGTAGTATTTTTGCATTTCAAAGCAGCTGACCAAAAAATTAAAAAAATGACTTCTCAGCCCCTGGGTTTAAAAAAGAAGAGGGAAAAAAAGCCACTTGAAGCCACATTTTTTTTCCAAAAGGGCCCTGATTATTTTCTGTATCTAAAAGCACCCTGACCCCCAAAAATTATAAAAAAGATTTACCACTTTAAATATTGTGAGGGAGAAAATGCCACCAGAAGCCAAAATTTCTTTCCAAAGGACATGATTATAGCTGTATCTACAGCAACATGACCCCCCAAAAAAAATTGACAATCGAAAAATTCTAAAGATAAAATGAGTAGTGGAAAAAAGTTTTTTTGAAAAACCCTTTGGGGTCTTTTTTCATTCCCCACAGCAAAAACCCGCAAATGAACTTTGGGGAAATGAGAATAAAAATTTCAGTAAGAAAAGATCATTTTTAAAAAAAGTTTTCAAAAAGGACCATTTTGTTTGAAGAGGAAGGGAAATAGATGGAAAATAACGGTGAACCGGCAATTGGGGCAAAAAATATCAAAAATCCATGCCCGGGTTCATCTTGATGAAAGTCCAAAAATCCCCTTATCTGCGGGGAAAATCGGATTTTTGCTGTAATGACTCCTCCCGTTGCTGAAGGTCGCTCAGATATGACGCTGCTGCTGGGGGGGGACAACACCTCTATGGCGTGGGAGCCCCGCTCGGGGCCATTTCCATTTTGGATACCCGAAATCAAATTTGGGGCCGGAACACATCCCCAAAAAAATCGGTGTTGAGATGCAGATAGTCGTGCACCCTGATCTTAAAATTTGGTTTTGGGTGTTTATGTGTCCCCGCATTTTCTGGTTGGGGGTGGTAAATAAGATTGCCCGGTCACCCATTAGGTTCTGCCACATTGCCCGTGCGCTGCTGCCCTAGGCTACTTTGGGACTTTATGCTGTCACGTCGTGCGTTGTTTCCACTGTGACATTTGAAGAACGTGAAGCAGATAAAAAAACCAGATGTCTCCAGTTGATCAATCAGCAAGGTCTCCATTTCCTGCATTTTACTTTCTATTTGGGTGGGGGGAAGGGAAAAAATTGCTGGGGGTTTTGTTTTGTACCGGGGAACCCAAAGGAGGGTGGCCACCCCGTAACGGGTTGCGAGGATAATGTTGGGGGAAAAAGGGAGAAATCCAAGACTCATGTGAGAGATGGAGCCTTGTTTTTCCCAACCCTCTGGGTCGGGGGGGGGACAAAGCAAATTGTTTCACCTTTCTTTTTCCCTCCCCCCGCCTCAAATTTTTTCCCAAAACCTTTTCCCAAAGGCGGGGGGCCCGGGAAAAAGTCGGTGCCCAGGAAAACCCCCTCCCTCCCCCGTTTTTCTCCTGGCACCGCTTCAACAAAAGCCTGACTTGCCTCAAATGAGCCCCCTGAGAGTTTGGGGCCCCGCCTTTGCACTGGGCCCGGGGGCCCCCTAACCCCCGGGCCTAATGAAGACCGAAAAAATTGAGAAACTGTCGGCCTTGTGGATTCGACGGAGAGAAAGGCCCTTGTCCGCATCGGTTTCCTTCCCCTCCTCTGTCGCTTTTGGGGACCTGGTTTCAGAGTTTTTTCCAACGATCGTTCCAAAAACTAAGATCACCAAAATGCTCATGCCGAAAAGAGCATTGTCCCCCACTGACCATTTTGGGGGGTTTCTTCCCAAAAAACTGGCAAGGATGGTGCAGAGGGCTCCTTCCCCGGGCTCCCTCTGGGGCTAAAACACCCCGGGCCCGCACCGCTGTTGTCTGTGTCATTTCGAAACTGCTTAATGGCTTTGCGCTTGCTGCCACAATCGCTGGAGCACGTGGAGGGTTTGAATTCCAGCATGTTCAATTTAACAATGGACGGTTGACGGGGAGGCCCAGGTGACGCTGCAACGCAGCCAGGCGGGGAACCCAAAACAGGGGGCGAAGGGGGGTGGAAAATTTCAAACTAGACCCCCGAGCCTTCATTTTGCAGGCAAAATCCAGACCCCGGGGGCACTTTAAAATTTTTGGACGCAAAGGGTTTTATGACATGGTTTGGGGGCCCGACAAGGGAGGGCTCCACCCCACCGTTCTTAAAGGGGGGCCAGCGGGTTTCAACCCTTATCGCCACCCCTTGCCTGGTACAAAGGGTTTTTGCCCCCCAGCCAGCGCTCGGTTCGTTGCGGGAAAAGCCCTTTCCCCGCTCTGACCTGTGTGTGGACAGTCTCCAAGGGCAGATTCATTTCAACATGGCCGGGTTTTTTTGGGCAGTTTATGCCCAGAGGGGCCTTGGGGGAAAGAAACCCCGCACCTTCCCCGTGTTGTTGAACGCGTGCGCCCAGCCCGAGCCACCCAACCCAACGAGACATCCCCCCAGCTCACCTAGTGAGCTGTCAAAGAGATATAAACGCCCGGGGCCGTTTCTTTTCTGTCCATGTGTCGGTGGGCTGGGGTTTTTCCAGACACGTTTCAGGGCAATGCGTTTAAATTTTAGTTTACACGTGGGGTGGCCAGGGCAGGGGTGACTTTTCGGGGAAAAAAAAATGCCTGCTCGGCATTGATATTGGGGGAGGCCAAAGGGCCCCTGATTTTGGCGGAACCCCCTCTGTGTCCACCGACGGAAGAAAAGGGAACAAATTTTTAAAGGGAAAAACCCGGGAATGCCGACCCTTAGGCTTTTGGCTTTGGGATGGTTTGGGTTAAAGTGTTTCTTTTGTCCCAAACCCCGGAAGCCAAAAAGGTGGGGTGCTAGAATGGCCGCCCGTCGGCGTGCAGGTCGTCAAACTGGGGGAAAGGGGAAAAAGGGTAGGTTTGGGTCTCGGGTGGTGCGGGTTTGGTATTTGGGCGACAGTGGGGCTGAAGCGGAGGGCCTAATCCCTGGTCATGACTCTGGAGCATGGGCAGCTGAAAAACGTTTTGGTGGGTGGGGGGAGGAGGGGGGGGAAAGACGGGGGTGTAAACAGTGGTTGGAAACCCGGCTGGGTTTTTGGGGCCCCCTTTTTTTTTTTTGCCAAGTGATGCCTCCATTTCCCCCATGCTTCGCTTGATGGACTAGACATTTTGGGTGGGGGTTTTAAAAAACCAAAAGATTTTTCCCTCTATGATGGTTTACGGGCAAAAGGCGGCATATGAATTAAAAACCTGGGTGAATCAAGGCTTGTTTCGAAAAAGGCCAGGCTTAGAGGTCCTGGTTTTTTTGGGACGGCGATAAGGGGAGGAGCGGTTTTTTAGCTATCATTTTCGGGCCCGGAATCATTCAGGGGGGACTTTCTGCGACTCCCCTCCCCCTTTTTGGGGGGGGGGGGCCCCCTTTAGCCCCACTACCCCAAATGTCTTTCCACCTCGCCCAGTGATGAAGGGGCTCGCAAAAAAATTCGGGCTAAAAATGACCTTGTTAGACCCGCTTTTGGTCGTCACCCATCACCCATAAACCCACAGGTGTTTGGTCGCCGACTTTTTCTGCACCCAAGGAGTGCGAGCTACAAAAAAAAGAGGCCCCGGAAAGGCGTTCCCGGACCCCCCGGGGATTTTTGCCGGGTTGCCCGGCTTCTTTTCCTTCTCTGGGGCCCTCAGTAAGGGGCGTCAGGCAGAAAAAATTTTCCCTTTTTGGCCTCTTGGTCTTTGGAAATGCCTTCTGACCCCAACCCATTTTGTAATAAAAAGAAGTCTTAGAAAAATGGGTTTAATCCCAGTGGTGGGTACATGAGTTAAAATTTTGGGGCTGCCTTCGCTTCATGTTGGGCCCAGATGCTGCAATTTTAGGGAGACATTTTGTGGCCTTTCGGGGAGGACGGGGAAAGGTTTAAGATGCTGTATGCGGGTTTGAAATTAACCCCCTGAAGAACGATTTGGCGATGTGTTCGTTACTGAAAAAATTACGGGGCCCTGACCAGGGGATGACAGGCTTGGGAAACCTGAAAACCGACAAACCCGCTGGCATGGGGTTTTGGGGTGCAGAAATGGAAGGAGGGGGCTTTTTCTCGTACCCCCTACCACCATTTCCTCCCACCCTCTTTTGCTTCCCTTACCCCCTTTGCTTTTTTTCCCCCAAATGTTCAAAAAGATAAAATTTAAGAAACCCAGGGAAAGGTTTTTTTAATCTCTTTTTAAAAAGGGACGGCAAATCACGTTATTCTTAAATCCTCTAATTTCCTACACCCCAAATAGGATTAGAAAAACTGAAATGTTTCTAGCAAAATACTGTGAAAATGCGGTCTGGTGGAAAGAAAACCGTAAGACAAAAATTAACAGTGTTCTTCCTTCAGTCCCAGGGATTTACAAACTGCCCAGTAGGACTAGGAATTGATAGTTTTCAACAAACTATTCATACAAGTGCGCTTGTCTTGCGCCAAATAAAAAATTCAACGAGCGCAAAAAAACTATTTAAAAGTTTACAGGGATTAGAAATTGCATTTTTTCTGCGCAATGACAAAACGAGAACAGTTGCTAGAAAATTTTTCTATCAGAATTGTCGTGCAACGGTGGCTATTTGAAAAAAAACTAGGGCCACACCACGTGAAATACAGCTATTTAAAAGTTATTACGGATAAGAAAACGGTGGTTTTTGCACCAATGAAATACCCCAAAACAGTCACTAAAAAACACCTATTTGAAATGTTTTAAGGATAATAAAAGGTGGGTTTTGCACCTATGAATTTTACAACCGGCAATTACTAGCAAATTTTGTATGGTAATATAAGTACAAGATGGGTCTTTCTTAACAAAACGGGGGTTTACCCCAAAGTGAACAAAACCAAAATTAAATTTGTGTACGGATAATAAAACGTGGTTTTTGCACCTATGAAATACATCTGCAGTGACTAGAAAAGTTCTGTATCCTATTGTAAGTACAAAGTGCGTCTTTGAACAAAGCTTGGCTGTGCCAAAGTGAACAAAAACCTTTTTTAAAATCGTGTACGGATAATAAAACGTGGTTTTGACACCTATAAATACACCTCCCGGTGATTAGAAAAGTTATGTATCCTATTGTAAGTACAAAGTGGGTCTTTGAACAAAACTGAGCTGCGTGGCGAAACCCATCTGTGTCCACCAGACGGAAAGGCAACATTTCCAAGGCCAAAAGCCTGGCAATGCCGACATTCAGGATTTTGGCTTTGGGATGGTTTGGGTTTAAATTGTTTCCTCCCGCTCCCCAAACCTGGAAAAGACAGAAGGCTGGCTGCTTAGACTGGCCGCTGTACGGCGTGCAGGTCGTCAAACTGGTGGGAAAGGAGAATGGGTAGGATGGGTCTCTTGGTGGTGCTGGTGGTAAATCGGGCGACAGTGGAGGCTGAAGCGGAGGCTAATCCCTGATCATGACTCTGAGAGGGCATGGGCAGCTGAGGAACGCTTTGGGGGTTTGGGGGAGGAGGAGGAGGTGGAGACAGAGGGTGTGACAGTGGTTGGAGGCCCGGCGTCGGTCTGGCCTTTTTTTGCCAAGTGTTCCCTCCATTTCAACTCATGCATTCGCGGCATATGACATCACTGGTTGAATCAGAGGCTTGCTCGAAAAAGGCCCAGGCTTGAGAGATCCTGGACCTTTTCGACGGCGATAAGCGAGGAGCGGTGTTTCCGCTGATTTATGTCTGGCGGAATTCATCTCAGCGGACTTCTGCGACCGCCCTCTCCCTTTTTGAGGCGGGACCGTATGAAAAAACTACTCCATGTCTTCCTCCTCTTCCAGTGATGAAGCGTTCCCCAAAGCTATTTTTTTCGGGAAAAAAAACCAAATTTTGGGAATCCCCCAATACCCCTTCTTTCCATCAACCGGGGTAAATTGGGTCGTCCTCCCATTCTGCATCCTGGAGCTGCGAGCTAAAACAAGAGGCACTGCAAAGACGTTGCCAAACCGTCCCGGGATTTTTCCCCTTTTTTTTGTTGGACGGTTTAATGACGTTTTTTTTATAAAGGGGACTTTTTGTGGCCTTGATGGGGAGGACTTAGGAGGAAAGACTGCTGAAAATTGCAGGTTTAAAGAAAAACCACTGAAGAAAAAATTTTGGGAGAGTTTTTTTCCGTTACTGAGATTCCACGGGGCCCCCCGCCCCCCCCCCCAAAAGCGCCCGGGGCCTGAGGGGAACCTGAAAACCCCAAACGATCCCCGGGCAGGCGTGTTTTTTTCCCCAGCCCCCGGGGGAAGGAACCCCTTTCCCCTGGGTCCCCCCTCTACCCCCCTTTTTCCCTCCCACCCCGCTTTGCTTCGCTTACCACCTGCATTTCGCTCCTTTTTCCCAAGGGTTTGATAAAAAATTTAAAACCCCTTAAACCCAACATTTTTTGTCCCTCTTTACGGAAATTGTCGGATAGGGGTTTCCCCCCAAAATTGCCGTATAAAGTTTCAAAAAGCGGATCTTCCCGCCCCTTCACAAGCGGAGGGAAAAGATCGTCGGGCATAGAAACCAGCGGTATTTTTACCGCGGCCCATCATGCCCCCTTTCCCCCCAACGGCTGGATGAGTTTAGGCCGGGGGGAAATTTCCCCCCAAAAAGCCCGGGGAACCATCTTTTTTCCGCGCCCACGCAGATTTTGGCGGGCGTCAGGAGTGAGCCCTGCCGTCCGGGGATAAAGGGGCCCCCAATTTAAACGGCGTTTTCACCCGGAAATTGGTTTCTCCTACCGGGGAACCCGGACGCTAAATTAAACAGCTTTCCCCGGGGTTTTTGTTGGGTAAACGCCCGGGGATGCCCACAAGATTGGGCAGGGGTTGATGACGTTGTCATGAAAAACCACATACGGGCTAAAAGCTGAAAATGGCTGTTTCCCCCTTTTTTTTTGCAGGGAACGATCTGTGACGATCGATTCTTTTGCAATTCCCCCCGGGGGAAAAAATTTAAAAAAAGGTGGGGAAAAAGGAAAAAAAAATTGTAAAAAAGTAAAAATAAAAAAAAACAAAAAATTAAAAAAAAAAAACAAATACATCCCCCTTTTCCCCCTTTACAAACCCCCAATCCCCCCAAAAAAAGATAAAAAATTTAAATAAATTTAACCCCCATTTTTGGGAAATTCCCGGGCGGCGTAATGACCCCCCCCCTTTAAAAAAAAAAATTCCTGGTATTTTTAATTTTAAACCTGAAAAGGGTAAAACGCCGTAAAAAAAAAAACCCCAAAAAAAAAATTCAAGAATTGGGGTTTTTTTGTTCATTTTTTGCAGCACAAAAAAATGGGGTAAAAAAGTCAAAAAAAACTCATTTCAACACCCCAAAGTGAGGCCTTTAAAAAAAACTTTCAGTTCACCCCCTGAAAAAAAAAAAGCCCTTTTAAACAAACACTCTGTATCCCGGAAAAATTAAAAAGTTTCTGCTATTAGAAAAAAAAGCGATAAAAAAATTTTGGGTTTTAACAAAAAAAAACCATTTTTTTTTTTTTTTACCAAAAAAAAAAAATTTTTGTTTCAAAAAAAAAAAAAACTAAAATAAATTGGGGTATCCCGAAATCTCTTAACCAAAAGAGGTAAAACAAAACTTGCCCTGGAATTTTGAAAATTGGTTAAACCCCCCGGGGGCTTTTTAAAAATAAAATAAAAAAATTGGGGGAAATTGAAAGTTTTTTTCTTCCCCCCTGGGTTTTCCCAAAAAAAACGGTAAAAAAAAGGGCGATCAAAAAGTCTTGCCCCCCAAAAATGTTACCAAAAAAAAACTTTCCAACTCCCCCTCAAAAAAAGTCCCTTTCCCGCTAATAAACAGAAAAAAAAAAAAATTTTATGGCTCTCGGGAAAAACCGCGATAAAATTAAAAAAAACGTTTTTCCCTTTTTTCAAATAAAAGTTTTTTTAAAATTATTGTGAAAAAGCAAAAAATTTCTTTTAAAAAAATTTTGTACAAAATGGGGAAACGCTGAAAATCTATAATTCAACCTGCTGGGGAAAAACTACCCATTTTCATTTTTTTTTCCCGCAAAAGTGCCCACGTAAAAAATAAAAAAAAAAACACTCCCAAAGGTTTTCCTGTATTTTTACAAAAATGCCCTCAAAAAAAACCCTTTTAAAAAAAAAAAAGTGTTTTAAAAAGCATCACTTTGCCCCCCCGAAATGGTACCAAAAAAAAAAAACTAACCATCTCTTTAAAAATAAAAAGCCCACAAGAAGCCCCCATATGAAAAAAAATTAAGAAAGCTTAGGGCTGCCCGGGAATAGGAAAACTTTAAAAAACCCGCAACTTTTTTTTTTAAAAACCTCGTTTTCCCTTTTTGGGAAAAAGTAAAAAAACAAAAAAAAACTATAAAAAAATTTATTTAAATTGAAAATTTGGTACCCGACCCCCAAGAAAAATTTCCCCGTCTTTTTACCCCGTATGGCGAATACTGAAAAAAAACAAAGCCCAAAAAAAAAAAAAGGGGGCGGAATTCCGGCGTTTCCCCCCTCCATTTCCAGGGCCCCCAATCCCTAAAAAAACTTTTACGGAACCCCTGGGGGGCCCAAAAGGCAAAAATTTAACAAACTTTAGATGAGATCCCGGGGGTGTTAATCCAAAGGGGTCAACTTCTTAAAGGTTTCACCCGTTCTAGAAATTTTGGGGGGTTTGAAAAGGAATGGTGAAAAAATTGGACTTTTCCAAAAAACCCAAAACCCTTGCTTTTTTCCCAAAAGCCCAAATAATTTAATTCCTCCCTCCCGGGGTTTTGGTATGCCCAAAAAAAAAATTTGGGGCCCCCGCAAAAAAAAAAAAGGTTTAACCACCCAAACCCAAATGTAAGGGTTTTATTTCCGAACCTTTAAAAAAGGAAAAAATTAGGGCCATTAAACCACAAAATTTTTGGGGGCAATTTTTTTTCCAATTTCCTTTTTTAAAATTGGGAAAACCAAAAAAAATTTTTCAGCCAAAAAAAAACATTTTCAAAAATGGCAGTTTTAAATTGAAAAAAATTTTTATTTTTATTTTATTTTCAAAACCCCAAACGCTAAAAAGGGATGGGGGAAATTCCCCTGTGGGGTCGATAAAACCCTCACTGCACCCCCGGGATTTTTTCCCCTTTAAAGGGGTTTTTGAAATTTTTAAATATGGGGTTTTTTTTTAAGGGGTATTTATTGATTTTTGGGGAACCCTTAGGGGTTCCGCAGACTTGAAATGGCCCCCAAAAAAAAAAAATGGGGAAAATGAAAAAAACACCCAGGGGTCCGGTAGGTGCCCTTTCCTTTCCCGGGGGCTTGGGGTTTTGGGGCAAAATAAATGAACTGGGGGCCACATATGGGTTTTTCTCTAAAAAAGGGGCCAGAAATCTGGGGAATCAATTTATTTTGCATTTTCCTGCCCACATTTACCCATATTCTTTTTTTATTTTGAAAATTAAAAAATTTGGGGTAAAAATCTGAAAAAAGTAAAATTTTTTAAAAATTTTCACCCTTTGCTTTTTTAAAAATTCCTGTGAAACCCACCCTAAGGGGTTAATAAACTTTCCTAAATGCGGTTTTTGAAAAATTTAGGGGGTTTTTAACTTTTTTTAGAGGGGGTCATTTAGGGGGGTTAACTAACATACAGGCAATCAAAGTCAATTAAAAAACGGGATTTCCCAAAAAAAATGTATATTGCGGGATTTTTCTTAAAATTTTTAAAAAAAATTATACTAAATTTATAACCCCCCTAATGTCAAAAGGGAAAAAAAAAGGCAAAAAAAAAAAAATGTGCCAAACTACAGCAAAACATATGGAAAGATGAAAGTTAAAAAAAAAATTTTTTTTGGGGAAAAATTTTTCATCTGTCTTAAACCTTTTTCAGAAAATTTTGGGAAAGTTTAAAATTGGAAAATTTTTTTTAAAAATTTTTTTTTCCAGGAAAATTTAAATAATTTTTCAAAAAAAATAAACAAGCATTTTTTGGACCAAAAATTTCTTACTATCTTAAAGAAAATGTGTCCCCCGAGAAAAAAAAAATCTCTGTTTCCTGGATGGGGAAAAAAGTTTTTCAAAAAGTTATTCTCACATAAAGTGCACATGACAAAATTTTAAAAAAATGGGGCTCTGTCAGAGAGGCCCCAAAAATGGCTCCGGGGGTAAGGGGTTAAAAAAAAGCATGGAAGAGTTTTTGACAGTCTCTTATTAAAAAAAAACGGCAAATCAAGTTTTTCTTAAAAAACCCTCAAAATTTTTTACAAAACCCAACTAGGGGGAGAAAAATGAAATTTTTCTAGCGAAAAACCTTTTGAAAAGCGGGCTTGGGGGGAAAAAAACCGTAAGACAAAAAAATTAACAGGGTTTTTTCTCGTTCCCCCGGGAAAATTTCAAAATGCCCATAGGACTGGAAATTTATAGTTTTCCTAAAAAAACTATCAAACAAGGTTGCGCCCAAAATGAATTCAAAAAGACAATAAAAAAAATATTCAGAAAGGTTACAAAGGATGAAAATTTTCATTTTTTTTTCAGGGAATGACAAACGAGAAAAGTTTGCTAGAAAATTTTTCTATCAAAAATTGTCTACAATTAGCCCATTTGGAAAAAAAATTTGGACGCAACCCCCTGGGGAATTTTAAAACTACTTAAACATTTTTTCGGATAACAAACGGTGGGTTTTTTTTTACCCCAAAAAAAAAAACCCCAAACCCAAAAGTAAAATAAAAAAAATATCTGTAAATTTAAATTTAAATCCAAAGGGGGCTCTATGAAAAAAATGGCCGCACCAAAAATCAAAAAAAAAAAACCTATTTTGGGAAAAGTATACGGAAAAATAAAAAAGGTTGGGTTTTTTTTTCCCCTATTTTAAAAAACACCTGCAATTACTAGCAAATTTTCTGTATTTGGGAAAATAAGTTAAAAAGATGGGGCCCTTTTAACAAAGGGTGGCTGCACCCAAAATGAAAAAAACCTAATTTAATTTGTGTACGGAATTAATAAAACGTTTGGTTTTTTTCCCCTATAAAAACACCCCGCGGGGGACTTGAAAAGTTTTTGTATCCTATTTTAAGAAAAAGTGGGGGTTTGGGAAAAAAAACCCGAGGGTGCCCAAAGTGAAAAAAAAAAAAAAATTTTTTTAAATAGGTAAAAAATAATAAAAAAGGGGATTTTTTTCACCTATCAAAAACACCTGCAATTTACTTTTAAAAAAATTGTAAACCTAATATAAAAAAAAAGGGGTTTTTTTCCCCAAAAAACAAAATATAAAATTTTTACCAAAAAAAACCCGGCCCCTAAAATGGAAAAAAAAACCCATTTCCCAAAGCAGGGTCAAAAACAGAGTTTTTTGGGGGATTCTGACAATAACCACCCCCCCCCCTTTTTAAAAGCCTTTCCTGCCACCTTGTCTTTTCCGGTTTTAGCCCCCCCCCCCCCCCTCCCCCCCCCCAAGGCTTGTTTCAGCGCTAGATGCTTTCTTTTAAAAATTTTCCCGCCCAAAATAAAATAAAAAAAAATGAAAAAACCCCTTTAAACTACCCCTTTGTTCTAATGTTTAAAGCTAAAAGCATATTTTTCTGTGTAAAAAAAGAGAACCCGTTTTTGCTGAGCTTTTTTTTGAGAGAGACCGAAACACAACGCCTGCTCTTATTTATACACCGAAACCAAAAACGATGGGGAACCCGGAAGGGCTTTTTCTATGTAAAAAACCAGGTCATGTTAATTTTTTTTTTTCCCCCAATCACAAAAAACCCAAACAAAAAATCCCAGTCTGACGTCGCAACCCAAAAAACCCGTTCCCCCCCTGCCCAAAATTCCCCTTTAAACTAATTTTCTGGCCCGCCCAAAAAGCAGGGGAAACGGGGCCAAAAATTGGGGGCGATATTAAAAATTTTTGGAAAAATTTTTTAAACCCAAATTTTTGCGGATTTGAAAAAAAAAACCAAAACAACATTAAAAAAACCCTTTCCATTTCAACTTTGTCATAATAAAACGCTCAAACACTAGTCATAACGGAAAAAAACCCACCCTTTTAAAATTTAATCCCTCTAATACAAAAAGTGAGATAAAGTTTGAAAGCTTTTACTCAATTATCTTTCTTGTTTGATTGAGAAGCAAAATAAAAATGGTTGTGAAAGTTCTATACTCTTTTCCAAACTATTTATTTTTTGGGAAAAAAATATGTTTTTTTTAAAAAAGAGGAAAATAAACATGTAATGCATCCCTTTCCCTTTAGGAAATTAGGCATTAAAATTTAAAAAGCGTTTTTTTTGACAAAAAGGCCAACTTTTAAAAAAAACCCGAATTTTTGAAAAATTTTCATGCGATAGTCGATAATCGCCGATGGGCCCAAATGATGAGTAATTGTGTCAACCCTTTTGTTTTTCAGGGCAATAGTCGATAAACGACAATTATCAAAAGCCGATCATTTGTTAAAACGATAACCCGATTTTTTGCCGATGACATTAAAAACTTCCATGGGGAGAAAAAAACAGCTTTTTTTTCTTACACCCCAAAACAAAGGGGTGGGGGAAATTTGGAAATTTAAAAATCCACAACAAAAACTTAAAACGTGCTACATCTTAGGGGAAGAATATTGGAACAAGAGTCACAAAAAAAAAAAATGACCCCACTATTCACTATCCCTGTCTTGGGACCCACCATGACCCCTTAAAAAAAACCCGCAAAAAGGGCCCACAAAATTAAAAAATCTAACAAAGGGTGTATTATTTGAACCATCAATTTTTTTGTTGAAATGGCATTGGGCTATACCTTTCCTGTAAAAACCCCCATGAACCCCCCAAAAAACCCCCATGACCCACAGATTTAAAAATGAAAAGTTTTTTCCCTTTTTAAGAAAAGAAAAGGTTTTTGCCCCCTTTAAAAAAAAACCAACCCCAAATTAAAAAATTAAAAATTTTTAAACCTTTTTTAACTAATTGGAAATTTTGCCTGTCCCCGTACTGGGGCAGCAAGGGCCCCCAAAAACCCGCATGACCCCCCCAGATTAAAAAGGGGCCCCGAAAAAAAGGAGTCCCTTTTTAACCATCAATTTTTTGTTTAAAAAGGGCTTTTGGGTTTTGGGCCCGCCTGGACTTTCAGCATGAACCCCCAAAGCTACATGACCCCAGGGCTTTTAAAAAAGGGGCCGGGAAAAAGGGAGTTTTGAAGGGGAGTATTTTAGTGAAATTTTACATTGACTAATCCTTTTTCCTTAAAACAGCATGGGTCAAAAACCCCCCAAAAGGGGCCCTTTATGGACCCAGCCCGAAAATTTCGCAAAAAAATTTAAATATATTTAAAAAACAAATAGTTTTTTTCCAAAAAACTGTGAGGGCAAAAGGGTACTTTTTTTTCCCCCCCCCCCCCGGGGAACCAATTAGAATGTGAAGCAAAAAAGAAAAAAAGAAAGTCCCCAGTAGGTAAAAAGGGCCTGTCCTTTAAAAACCTTTAAAATTTACTGTCAATGGGTTTAAAAGGAAAAAAACGATCCCAAAGGCTGGGAAGGGTTAAACGGGGGATCACACAGGTTTCAGGGTTGCTGGGCCCCGGGGTTTTCAGTGTTTGGGTGAGAGGCCCCCGGGCGGTGTTCGTCAACCAAAAAAAAAGCAGGTTGGAAACTTTAAACAAAGCCGAGTTACAGTGGTGCGGTGAAGCCAGGGCTGGGGTTCATTTATTTAACACGCAGGTTTAGCTAGAGGGCCGGAAATTTCAGTGGGGTTCCCTGAGAGCCCGGGCTGTCGGGCTGGGCATCTATTAACAACGGCAAAAAAAGCCCTAATGGAAAGCAGCAATGAAAACGTATGCTGAAGCAGAGTGCGGAAGCGGGGAAAATGTTAGCTAAGGGCCTTTGACCCTTTTGGGCCCCTGTTTTACAACTGGGAAAGAACAAATGTCTGTTAGAAAAAACCCCCCCTTTTTTTAAATAAACCTGAAATAAAAGCTTGGGATTTCAAGCCCCTATGCCCCCAAAAATTTCCCAAAAAAACCCTTTGGGGCCTTTTGACAAATTTTGAAGAACAAATGGGCCCCGTTAAAATTTAAAATTTTTTTTTGAATAGGACTGTAGTATCCCGTATAGCTTTTTACCCGTAGTACAGCAGGGATGGGCCCAAAAAAATTATAAATAGACTTCTCAAACCACTTTTTAAAAATTGTGAGGGGGAAATGCCCCCTTAGAAAGGGGAATTTTCCTTGTTCCCCAAAGGGCCTTTATTATAGCCCGTTTTCTCACAAAAACCCCTTTCCCCAAAAATCCAATACAAAAAAATGAAAGTGGAAAGGCCTTTAATTAAAGAAACCGTGTACAATTGGTGGGATTTTCAGTCCCGCAAAACCCCCAAAAAAGACCTTTTGGGAAATGAGCATCAAAAATAGCATTAAGAAATGGATTTAGAGATGGGCGAATTTCTCAAAATTTCGGGTTCGCCGACTTCCCGAATTTTCCACAAAATCCGTTTCGTTCCGAATTACTCGGGACAAATGGCTTTAAAAAAACTGGCTATTTCCTCCGGAAGAGAGACTGTAGGGGCTTTAGAACATTGTGCCATGCTTAAATATGCCAGACGGAGACTTGGTTTGGTCTTCTTACAATGCTGTGTTTTAGTATGACACGCACATGACTGCCGCCGCTATAGAATCGCTTCACATCTTAATTCCTCTGGGCAGTTACGGGGCAAAACTGACCAAAAAATTTAAGTGGAACGCAGCATGACAAGAGGGTAACTTCAGCGCCAGCTGAAAAGAAACGAGCTGATGCTAAGATCCTACGATAGCGTCAAAGATACAGAAGTAGGTTACCGGTGCCACCACAGGACTGATGCAGCACAGTAGGGGGACGTCAAGCAGGAGTCACCCGCGAGGCGACAGCATTCCAGTGTCATTCTACCGGCCATGTGTTGATCACACACTAGGTCTACACTTTCTCCCAGGATGACATCTGACAAAAAACCCCAGCCAAGAAAAGAGTCGGTGAGTTTGTCACACACAACCCCTAGTTGGCATGGCCCAGGAAGCAGTGAGGGGCTCTCACCTGTCCTCAACCCACCTCTGTCCTGTTCGCTTCCCACAGCCAGAGAACTACTATGTGCTGTGGCCTCTGTGACACAATACAGTGAGGGCAAAATATTTGAGGACAGTGGGCAGCAAAGAGGTGGGGAGGACATTCGATGCTTCTTGCAGAAGCGGGCAAATAGTGATGAGGAGAGTTGCAATGGGGGGTTATGTTGTGAGTGGTTAGCTGTGTACAGCTATAGACCGTTTGAGGTGGACAGGCGGTGACAGGCAACACACTAATCGATGTAGCCGATCGCATGGGGAGCGGGTGAAGCAAGCAAGGATGGGACAAGGTAATACCCTAGTAAAACAAGGCAAGGAAAAAAACATCAAAAGTATGTTTCATCATTATATTTCTCTATTTTAATGTCATCAGATAGTTATTTAAAATGCTTTTTACTGTCTATACATCCTTATTGATGTATCAGATATCTCTCACACCAGCTTTCCTTGGATGACAGATGCGGTGGACTGCTAGAGCCAAGAAAGTCAAGGCCTTTCCTCCTCCCACTCAGGATGATTACAGGAGCATTTGGGATGTGTCCATATCAGCTAATGCTTCATACGTACATGCAAATTATAACTGTCCTTAGCAACAACCAATTAACCAATCATGTAGTGATAAAATAGTCATTGATTAAAAAGTTCTATTGGAATGTAATTTATGGGTGATTAAACTTCAGATTTTCATGTCCACAGCCAAGCGTGTGGGTCATACATTCTCGAGCTCCGGCTGGCGGCAGCAATAATAATATAATCAGAGGAGGTATTTAATTGGATAGGAGTGGAACAAAGGAATTATCCACACTGAATTAATCATCTTGGACAGTGGTGCCGACTTGCTTCTCAAATGGCCCGAGGAGTATCGGAGGGGGGTGACGCACTTACCATAGATGCACAGGTCCTGGAGTGCCTGAATCACTTGGGGCCTGATCAACCCCACAGAATCAGGTAAGTTAACTGATTTTTAAAAAATCCGTGACTTATCTATTTTTCGGACATTCTAGTGAAAGTCTTTTGGTGGTTGTCGCCTCCTTTAGGAGACCTGTGTAAGCATTTAGGTGTGCTCCAGGGGGTGTGCTCTGGTACATTTTATGTGTATATAGGTGTATGCCTTTAAAAAACTCCCAATTAAGCCTTGGGCTTGTTGCTTGAAAAGTTTTAGGGGCCCGGGTTTTTATTTGTTTTTTCCTTTCGGTTTCATATTTCGGGTGTGGGTTTGGGGAGTGGGTCCTGAGGGAAAAAAAAATTGGGGAAAAAAAAAGAGAAAAGTGAACCCAGGTTTTGGGGGAGAGACCGGGGGCCTGTCATAAGTTTATACATTTTATTTAAAAAAAAAAGGGTTTATATACAGATATAGTTATAAAACAGACGTTCTGTATTCTGAAGAAAAAAGGGCCCAAATTTGGGGGCCAAAGCCTGTTTAGTTAAAGCCCGATGCCCCCGAAGAAAAAGGTTTTAAAGGTAAGCCTTTAAGCCTGTTTTTAGATGAAGACCCTTGGGGTTTTGATAAGGCCTGTTTTATAGACAGATGATCTGCATTTTTTGAGAATATTTGAGATTAGCTTGCTGAAGAGCAAAGACATTGATTAGTGTAGGTATGTAGGGGGCTTAACATCAACATTACAGTGTGTTTAATTTGTCTGTTTTGCTTAGGTTAAAAAAAACTGCTTCAGGTGTTAAGTTTATATTCAAGTACATTCACCTTGTTATCTTTAACACTGAAATTCTGGCAGAGCCCAGAGTGTATAACCTTAGTTCGATTTTAAGCATCTGTTAAGGGGGTTGCCTTTCGTCCCTGCGGGCACATTTCTCCCCTCGGCTGTTATGGCGTACATGAAAAATGATAGCGCTCAGTTCAAAAGGTGTGCAGTCGAGTAGTTTGATCAAAGAGAAAAAATTGAAAGAATATTATATGAGACTTGAGAGAAAAAAGCATCATTAATTACGCTCTGTGTTGTAAACAAGCATTAATCACGGAGAGAAGTAACATGTGGGATTAACATGAAAGAAAAATACCGATGGTCTTGGCAACAAAGCATAATTCATTGAAACTGAATGTAAAAAATAAGAAGGATTTGTGGAATGCACTATGTATAAAGAGTGAGCTACGCCATTCCAAGATGGCGACTTTCAATCGTTGGTTGGAGAGACTGACGTCACTCAAATTCCATTAACGCTTGAATGTTGCGGTAGATGTGGAGGGGAACGTACAACACTGATCACACCTTGTATCCTAGCCTTCCCGGTATTCTTCCCTCAGCTCACCCGTGCCAGAACACCCTCGAACAGAGCAGGCTGGATTATGATGGGTTATCGAAAGAGAGCCAATAAATAAGAATAGGAAATTAATTTTTCTGTAGCCGATGTTTATGAAGTCCAAACATTCTCTGTTATCCGGAAAGCAAAAACAAACCCGCCTTTGCATTTCCTGTGGCACCATTATTTTTTAGTCCAAAGGCAATCCAAAGAACTCGGTGAGTTCCAGGTTGAAGTTGAACAGAGGCATCTTGATACACACTAACATTCCGACTCCCACTCTCCTCCGGCCATTCCACTTGTTAATATAATGTAAACATTATATGCAAAATGTTGTGTGGATAACCGGTCTTTGCCCGCACACCTGCAACAAATACCACAACCCGCCACGCAACCACTCTACACCTTTGCTCACGGTTCTAAGACACCCTCCTCTCTCTTTAGCCGCTATTTTGATTTCAGTGATAACGGAGAGGAAGATTAGGTGGAGGACAAGTTGCCATTTGTACAGGATGCAGGACCACATCTGCAATCCTAATTAAAGGAATCCAGTGATTTGTTCCTATTGCTCACAGCACACCGACTGCTGCTCTAGGAGAGATTAAACTCTGTGATTACATTTATCCATGCTATTGGACACCATATATAATAACGTTTCCCATAACAATTGTGGTTTCACTGGCTGAAACAAACTATTACATAACGTACTTGTAGGGCCCAAGCGGAGCAAGTTTCCATTCCTTTGGCCAATACCGCTCATTTCTTCTCGGCATCTTTGCGTTCCACCAAGGGCATGTGTACAGGCCATACTCACCGCATTACTTGAACACATGCCAATTCTCCAGTACCTGGAAATACGGATTAGTGGTACTAAACAGATGCTATGGCCAATGTCTGAAGACTACATGGCTTCCTTACTCAAACCCACTAACTCTCCCAGGACAACTTCACCGTTACTCATGGAGTATAACCTCAGTTCCGTTGCAAACTTACACACACATTTCCACTCCACACCAGAACCATACTCATTCCATCACTACCCCCACTTCTGGTCAGCCACACCACCATCACCGCTCAGCCACTGGATTCTATTTCTCTGCCGGTTCTACCTCTCATCCATCAGCGCCAGCCACAATACCCTAGGGATCAACCAATCTACGTGCACTTTTACACCCGAACAAGTCAATAATTACTGACCCAAATATGCCAGGACCCTGAAAAAACCATATGCATTTTTCCGTGGGCATCAGGCCAGATACAAAGAACATATTTGCTCTGAAAGAAACTATACATGTTGCCAGCATCAAGGCTGGGGATTACTTTGGGCCTTATTCATCAAATTAGACTCTACAAGAAGACACTGTTGTGGACATTTAGTACTTAACTCATATTGGGGAAGAGTTCTGACGTCGTTTCATTATTGGGCCCAAGGAACGCTTGGCTGAATCCTCAGTGAATATCATTCATTTACTCAGAGTCCAAACTGAATCCGTGAGAGAATTTTTATCACGGATGTCTGACTTATTCCAGGGCCCAATGGATTTGACTGAACACTAAAGCTACAGAATCCTTTTTTCAATGGCGTGTGTTAAAGGTCCTCCTTAAAACCATTCGGGATTATTTTGAAATATTCGAGCGACAGAATATGCCAGAGTTATACGGAAGTCAACTTCTCTCCATTGCTAAGGCACAGACAGATTACATCCAAAATTTGAAGAAAGTTTATACAGTGTCCCTACTTCAGAGCTCACTCAGGACTCTATAGCTCAGCCAGACACCATACTCTACAATCAACCAATGCAAAGTTGTCCCTGGTTATCAACCTACAGACTCAATCGAGATAACGGTTCGCGACCTCTCCAGAACACACACCCTGGCGGACAAGGCCTAACTCAGAAAACTTGTTTTTAATGCAACCGATCTGAGCATATCATGAGGCAGTGGCGCGCTAAAGCTCATGATGACAAAAGGAATCATGCTACCAATGGACAACAACTACCGCAATACCCTCATGCATAGAATCAACTTCAACCTCAGTATCAAGTTTTAGAATATCAACCGCCAAGATTCAAACAACAAACACAACGCAGACTCTAGTCCATTACAATAATATCCATTCATTGGACCTCAATTTACCAATCAACCATATTCAGTACCAACAAGCATATCCTCAAGATGCGTTCTTATCCATCCTTTCCAACCTCAAGACACCTCCTATCAGTTCCTCTCATAGGATTTCCGGGCAACCTATGTCTACCGGTTTTTTCTCAATGCTTCAGAGAACACCACTGTTCGTCATTCTGAACAGTGTTGACCTCAATCTTCAAATTAATGGCCACCAACTTCCTTTCCTTGTAGTAGATACTGGTGCCAGCCACATGATCGGTCTGAGTAATTCTGACATCACCGGACGTCATACTTTGCTCCTGGACTACATTTCATGCGGTTGGAAGTGGGGATGGGACGACCAACCACAGCTCGCTTAACCTACCCTGTGCAATTGGGACATCATGGACTCTTGTATAAACTTACTTTCTTCCCAACTTTACCCAACTAATCTGCTTGAAGCTAATCTTCTACAGTCGTGATTGCTTTTTTACCCTTTATCAGATATAATTCTTCTGGAATGTTATTTGGACTCACAATACTCCAATTTCACATGAATGCTCTAACAAGCTGTTCTGTGCTTCACATGTTTTTTAGCCACTTCAAGCACACCTCCTGAACTTTTGACACAAGTACCTCTGAAATTGCGTCTAAAGGTACTGATGATGTCAGCTATCCTTTCAGTCTAACCTGTACATGTCTTCTTGAAAGAAGGTGGGTACCCCGATCGCTTGCACCTCACAATATCCCTTTACTCATGATCAAGAACAATCTCTGGAGTACAATCAGAACAATTCCTGGATAATGGGGTGCTCATTCCACATGAATTTCTCCTGCAAATTAACCGTCGGTTCCTTAGTTCACAAGAAAAGTTATTCCCTGGTGAACCTCAAAATACCGTTTGGTTAGGACTCAGGAGCAGACTTTGCTATAACGGATTAAGAGAACCCTATGGTCACCCAATGCTCATGTTCTTCTTCACCGCCAAGTCCCTTCTTCAGCTGCCTACTTCACAGTATATGTTCTGCAATGTTTCTTCAGTGTCACACTACTCAGGAATGTCAATACCCTTCTGCTTTCACTTATCATGCCCCATCCCTGAACGGAGGATGCTTCAAAGGGGCACAGAACCTCACCAACCAGTTGACTCAAGCTTGACAGGCATGTATTTTAATATTCTATTGTGTGCCACCTGGATTTTCCACTTGTCAATCAAGCTGCTTTGAGTTCTTCTTCAACATTTGGCATCAATCAAACCTGCAAGTCTCAAGTCCAAGCTCCAATGGTGTTCTAAGAAAGTTGTTTTTTCTCGGACATTTCATATCACAGGGTACCAAACAAATTACATGATCGGGAAAAAAGCTGTGATGCTCATTTTCTTACCGGACAATCTAAAACAAACTTACAAGGTTTATAGGCCTCGTCCTTCTGTCGTCAATGGATACCCAGTGCCTCCAGGTCTTATGCAAGTTTTATACGAATTTCTTTCAAGGGACATAAGTTACCAATTGAACTCTCACTTGTGGCACAAGAGTGGTTTTCAAAGCCTAGAAAAACTTATCCTACATGCTCAAGCTTGCGAATCTCGGACTACTCACAGCCTTTACTTCAACCTATTTTGAAGACTATGGCCAAGCTTTCAGAAGTCCTGACACAAAAAACTGGAGAGTGTATGAGACCCTCCTTGGATATATTCTTGCAAGTTAGATCCTGTTGCACGGGACTGTCCCTACTTGCCTCAGAGCTAGCATTGCTGCACCAAGATCTTCTTGAAAAAAACTGAAGACATTCATTTTAGGCCATCGGTCATGTTTTGGCTCCTCCTCAAGGGATCCTGAAAACAGTCGCAGCAACTCTCTCAGTAATCAGCGCAATTCTCCATATAAAATGCCCATTATTGATGCCTGAAAATGTCACTTTTGAAGGAGATGAACTACTCTCAACCCAGCCTCTCTGGTCCTCTCTCAAGGGAGGGGAAGATGAAGATCACGTCCACACAGATGAACGACCAGGACTGCAGGGATGAACCTCTCATGACTGTCTTGAAAAATTGGAGGCTGAAACCTCACCATCTTCCTACTGCTCTAATCCAAGTTGAAGGAGCCCAGGGACTATTCCATCTTCACCAGATGGATCAAGATATGCGGAGATCAAGGATAGATTCCTTACAGGATTTGCTGTGGTTATATTGCAAGAAAACCGTGGAAGGCTGCATCTTTACCTTTCGAGAATGCCCAGCCTAGAAGGGTGATACTCTGGGCTGTAATGGGAAGCTTGTAGCTCGCCAAAGAGAAGAACAATGAACATATACACCGATCTCAGCCTATGACTTTGGCCCTGATGTGGGCCCTGCGAGGTTTCCAGACAGCTTGTGGAATGCCCATCAGAATCAAGAAGCCATTCAGATTGATGCACATCGCTCTCCAATAGCCAGGCTCAAGTGGCCGTTTTGAAGACTTAAAAAGCCCATGGAAGAAACAGGAGTCAGTGGAGTAGAAGGCACTACAGAGCAGACTTGGCTGCAAAGGTAAACACAAGCTCTCTTCCCAGAGATTCTAGAGGAAGCAGGAGTGGCTGTATTATGTGCTTTGGGGAACCAGAGATGCAGAGAAGAAAGAAAAGAGAATGTGAGAAGAAGAAGGAGAATAGTGATAAGAATGAAGGAGAATGTGATAAGAAAGACAGAGAAGGTGAGAATGAAGGAAAAGAAGAAGGTGAAGGAGATAACAAAGAAGGAAAGAAGAAAAGTGATGAAGAAGAATGAAGGACAGAAGAAAGAAGAAGGTGAGGAAGAAGAAAGACGAAGGAAAGAATAGAGAGGAACAAAGAGAAAAGAACCCAAGACAAGATGCATTGAATCCAGGTGTTAAACTCCTGTATTGAGACAATCTCAAACAAATCCGAAAACAACCCCGAAGGAAATGAAAGTTAGGGTGGAATTGGGAGCAGAGAACACCAAGATGGATTCTATGAGGAAAAAACAATAGACTTTGTTTACCAAGGGCATTATATCCAGCTGTAGTACAATGGGCTCATAGTACTACCCACAGAGGAACTAACCAGATGATTTCTTCAATCAACAAGATATACCTAGCACCCAGAATCTCCATTTCCATGGCAAGTAGCCATGCTAGCCATGCAATACTTGTAACCCAGGAGGACTGATGCCAACACAAAGGAAGTTATTTGGCTTTAAAATATATGCTCTCCAGCGGATCCAGATTGAACACATTGAATTACCCAAGAGTGGAAAGTACAAGTAGTGGTGGTGGATAGTGTTGAGCGATTACGTTGCAGCATTTCACAATGAATTCGTGGACCCGTATTTCTTGAAATATCACTTTTCTTTATTGTAAACAATAGCTTTCTAAAACGTTTCAGTTAAAAGCATTGCATATTAGTACGTCATAGCAGACTAGTAGCGTATGTTGCACAAACAAATTAGGTATTACTTCCATAGTGATTTGAAGCGATCATTATATTAGATGAGGAGAAGCATGGGAACTACGGCCGGCCTGGTGATCGCCGCAAGATGAATTCGTTTTCAGGGTTCAACGCCCCCTCTTTTCAAGGAGTGAGTGTGTTCATAGGATTTGCCTTCCCTTATATGCATGTTAAACCATTTCTGGTTAACCCTTGGGTTAAACAAAAAGAAATTTTTTTTAATAACACTTTGAAACTCAATTCTTCATTGAGTCATTCGGGCTTTTGGGAATCCCAAAAAAAGGGGACACTATCACAGTATGTTTACCTTTTTAGTAGCTGAATACTTAATCTGATCTACTTTGTTTCCTTTAACACTATCCAAGAATAACCACCATTTCAATTCTGATACATTATGTCTTTGCTCAAAAAAATGTTTTGCTACAGGGTTTCTCCGTAGGCTTTTACTTGTACCAGCCTCCAAACCTCCCTTGCTGAGCTTTTTGTTTTTGTTGTTGTTTGTAGTTCCTAATTGCACTTGTCTATGTTCATTAAGGCGAACTCTTGATTTTCCTGCTGGTCCTTGACCAATTTATATCTGTCCGCATCGGACATTTTAGCATATATATTACTGCTTTTGATTCACATGTGTAGTATTTCTTAATGGGGATTTTGTACCCCTTAATTGGATGACAAATCTCAGACCCTTTTATTATAGAAGTGCAATTGAGACAATTCAAACAGGGGGGAATGTGCCCTTTTTTTGTGTTTGAAAAAAAAATGTTTTTGCCCTTAAAACCCTGTTTGTTCTCAAATCTAAAAGAAAAAACTAATGTGTCACCTAGGGAGCGCCCTTTTGAAAAACAAAATCTCGGTATTTGTAAAGAAAAAAAAAGCCAAATTGTTTTTCACTCTGTAAGATTTTCCATTGTTCATATATTTTTTTTATCAGCTTAGATAAAGGGTCATTTTTGGACAAAATACATTAACCCTGTTTCTCTTTTTTTTTTTTCCTACCATAGCAATAAATTGGATGCTTTCCTAAAAAAAAAAGGTTTTGATCGTCACTTACACTGTTTAAAAGATAAGGGAAAATTCCCTTGGGTCCTTGGGAAAACCAAGACCATACACAATTTTCACCACGGGGTACCCTAAAAATTTAAAATCCCTCTTTTACTAATATCCCCATTTGATCGGGGAAGAAAGCAGCACATGAAGCTTTTTAAAGGGAAGATCCAACCCTAGATAAGGGTTTATAATTTTTTTTGATTCATTGTTAAATATTTTTAAAAAAAAATTTTTTTTTTTCGTTTTGGGAACAAATTTACTTGCAAAAAAAAGGGGTTTTTCCCTTAGGGGGTTTCCCCAACTGCCCCTAGATAGCTAATCTATATATGGTTGGATTTGAAAATCGGAAAGTGTTTTTCCCCTTGGGATTTTGCTGAAATCCATTGTGAGGGGGAAAGAGTTTATGTGGATGATGTTATATTTTTTTGGGGGAGGGTAGGGCAAAAAACTCCTTGAAAAATTTCCCTTTACTTTTTTAAAAATACACTTTTTCCCTCTTATCCATTACAAGGGAAAGAAACATAGCACCAAAGACATTTCCTTGATTTTGGTTTAAATAAAGGCATAGTTGGTTTCTTTAAAAAAATTTTTTTTCAGCAAAAAAGGGGGGCCCGAAAAAATTGTTTTTTACTTTAAACCCCCATTTTCCCCAATTCCCCCCGGGTTTATTTGGGGGTATCCCAAAAAGGGGGAAAATTTCCATCCGGGGCTAGACGGATTTGCTCCTCTGATGAGTTTGAAATATAAAAGGCTTCTAAGAAGCTAATAGAAAAAATTCATTTGAAAAGAGGTTTAAAAATAAAAAAGAACTGGAAATAACTAGGGAGGAAATCAAGAAAAAACCCAAAGGGGAAGATTTTTTTAAGAGATAAAATCTAGGGTGGGGAAAAAAAGAAAAGAGAACAGTTTAAATGTATCTGCCCAAAAATTTTGACCTTTCAGCTAACGATAAAGAAAAGTTTTGAAAACAACTTAAATTATCTTACAGAGTAAATGAACAATTTGGGTTTTTTGTTTAAAAAATTTACCGAGTTTTGTTTACAAAAAGGGTTTAGCTCCCTGGGTGACACATTATTTTTCTTAAAGATTTAAAGAACAAACAGGATTGGGGACCCAACATTTTTTTGCAAACACAAAAAAAGGGCAAAAACCCAAATGTTTAAATTTGCCCTAAATTTGCATTTCTATAAAAAAGGGTCGGATTTTTCACCCCAATAAAGGGGTACAAAACCCCCTTTAAGAAATACTACACTTTGTAAAATAAAAAAGCAGAAAATATATATGCAAAAAGTCCAGCGGACAGTTTTAAATATTGGCCCAAACCAGAAAGGAAAATCAAAGTTCCCCCTTAATGAACATAAAGTGCAATTAGGAACTACAAAAACAAAAAAACAAAAAGCTCAGGCAAGGGAGGTTGAGGCTGGTACAAGTAAAACCCTACGGAGAAAACCTCTGTTTGCCAAAAAAATTTTTTTGAGCAAAGACATAATGAATTTAGGGTTTGAAAAAGTGTAAATTTTTGATATGTTAAAAAGGGAAAAAATGTAAAATCAGAAATTTAAAAATTTAGCTACTAAAAAGGGGAAAAATACTGGGTAGTGTTCCCCTTATTTCAAAAAACCCCCCAAAGGAATCAATGAAAAAAATTGTTTTCCCAAAATGTTTTTAAAAAAATTTTTTTTTTTTTAACCAAGGGTTTAAAACCAAAAAAGGGTTAACATGAAAATTTAAAGGGGAAAGGGAAACCTAGAAAACGTATGCTTGAGAAAAAAAGGGCGTTGATCCCTTGAAACGTTGTTTTTGCGGCGTTCACCCGGGCCGGGTTTTCCATTTCTGCTCCTCATCTAATGATCGCTTCCAAACTTATGGGAAGGGATTTACCTATTTTTTGTGCACAAAAAAAAATAAAGCTATAGTCTGCTATGACGTAAATATATGCAAAAAATTTTTTAAATAAAAGTTTTAGAAAGCATTGGTTTTCAAAAAAAAGAAAAAATGATATTTCAAAAAAATTCGGGTCCCCAATTCATTGTGAAATGCTGAAATATATGGGATCCCAAAGGGAAGAAATTCCCCCTGTGGGACCCATGAGCGTTTTTTTGCTAAAATTGTATGCGGACAGATATCGAAATTGAGCGATTACGCGGCCCTCGACATCGATGATGGTCGATTTGTCCCACCATTTATCGACAAGAAAGTCGATTGGGGTAGTAGATTAGATCGTGACCATTAAAGTCTATGGGGGGAACAACACCTTCATTCTTTCACCCAAAAAAGGGCTTGGGGAAGTGGAATTAACATCCAAAAACAGTCAAATGGATCGTGCTTCATTTTGGCCCAAAAACTTGGTTTTTAAAAGCCCCCCCCCAAAAAAAACTCAAAACCAAAACCCCTGTCCCTTTTTCCCTTTCAACCCGCACCCCTTTAAAAAACTGACCCCAAAAATTTAAAAAAATGCCAGAAGGCAGTATGATTTTTAACCAAACAATTTTTCTTGAACTGGACAATTTAATATTTCCCCCTCCCCGGGGAAAGCAGCATAACCCCAAAAACCCGCATGACCCCCAAAATTTAAAAAGGGCCCGGGGAAAAAAGGGGTCCTTTCAACCACCATTTTAGGTGAAAAGGAAAATTGACTATACCCGTTTCCCTGTCCCCACAGATACCATTAAACTGTCCCGACCCAAAAGATTAAAAAGTTCCGGAAAAAAAGGGGTCCCTTTTAACCCCCATTTTAGTTTCACTGGCATTGGGCCATAATGTCCCCGGGGGAACAAACATGAGCGCCAAAACCCGCATGGGCCCCCCGATTAAAAAGTGCCCGGGTTTAAAAGGGGGTCTTTCAAAACCCCCATTTTTAGTTGGAACTGGAAATTTAAATATACCTTCCCGGGCCACAGCAAGAGCCCCAAACCCATGACCCCAAATTAAAAATGCCGGAAAAAGGAAATCTTTTAACCACCATTTAAATTGAACTGGACAATTTTACTTTCCTGTCCTTGGCCACAGCATGAGCCCCCCAAAAAAGCATGAAAACCCCGAATAAAAAGTGCCCAAAAAGGAGTCTTTTTAAACAAACATTTTAAATTTCACTGGACATTGACTATACCTGTCCTGGACCGCAGTATGACCATTAAACCTGTCTAAACCAACCAAATTAAAAAGTGCCGGGAAAAGGAGTCTTTGAACCACCATTTTAGTTTCACTGGACATTGACTATACCTGTCCTGGGCCACAGCATGAGCCCCAAACCTGCATGACCCCAGATTAAAAAGTGCCGGAAAAAGGAGTCTTTCAACAACCATTTTAGTTTCACTGGACATTGACTATCCCTGTCCTGGTCCACAGCATGAGCCCCAAACCTGCATGACCCCAGATTAAAAAGTGCCGGAAAAAGGAGTCTTTCAAACAACATTTTAGTTTCACTGGACATTGACTATACCTGTCCTGGACCGCAGTAAGACCATTAAACCTGTCTGACCCCCAAATTAAAAAGTGTCGGGAAAAGGAGTCTTTGAACCACCATTTTAGTTTCACTGGACATTGACTATACCTGTCCTGGGCCACAGCATGAGCCCCAAACCTGCATGACCGCAGATTTAAAAAGTGCCGAAAAAAGGAGTCTTTCAACCACCCATTTTAGTTTCACTGGACATATACTGTCCCTGTCCTGGGTAGCGCTTGCCCCTCCGTATGAGTGCGGACCAATTGAGCTTCACTTGGAAATACTGGTGGTTAACGCTCCTGTTACACCCAGGTGCCCTTTTTCTTGGCATTCTTTTTCTCATTTTACTCAATGTGCTGGAGGAAATTGTCTCTGTTCTTTGTTCTCTGTCCGTGCTCCATACTCCATGTCCTCTGAATAACCTACATCTGGTCAAGTTTTTCTGTACCTCCCTTGTACAATTCAGAGGACTTTTTTTAACAGATATTTTGTACATGCAAGTTTTTTAGTAGTTTAATTGTAAAAAACACATTTTTAAAATAGGATGGAATCCCACCATGTCTTTGTTTCTCTTTTTTTAATTGTATTAAATGGGTTGTCTCAATACAGGGATTGATAGCTATGTTAAAGATCTTGCAAAAACAAGTCATTTTGCAATATGTGTCCATTAACAGTGTCCTACCTATTCCTGTTTCTGACAGCACCATCACCCTTGAGCCACTCTTGACAATTGTGAAGAACAAATGTCTGTTAGAAACAACATTTTTTAGAATAGGACTGTAGTATAGCTGCATGTCACAGCAAAATGCCCCCAAAAATTCAAAGCATGACCCTTGAGCCACTTTGGACAATTGTGAAGAACAAATGTCTATTAGAAACAAAAATTTTTTTATCATAGGACCTGTAGTATTTGCTGTATTCACATTTAAGTGCAAGGTGCCTCAATGAACAAAGCTGTAGTGCGCCAAAGTGAAAAAACACGTATCTGTAATGTATTCGGATAATAAAAGGTATTTTTTGGCACCTATCAATTCACCTGTGGTGACTACAAAATTGCTGTATTCACATTTAAGTGCAAGGTGGCTCTATCAACAAATCTGGACTGGGCAAAAGTGCAAAAAACACATATCTGTAATGTATTCAGATAATAAAAGGTATTTTTTGGCACCTATCAATTCACCTGTGGTAACTACACAATTGCTGGATTCAAATTTAAAGGGGTTTTGCCACGATGTAATGTTGACGTGGGAACCTACAAAATGGGTATTTAATCACTTTTCTAAATATATGTGATTAAAAAAAGGGAAAACTCTGAGAGCTACAGCATTTCTCAATCCCCCTTGGTTACCACAAAGCTTCCCCTAGTCACGACCCAGGAGCTGAAAGGCCATGCTTGCGTGATTCACTTCTTATCTGATTACAGGCAAAATGAATGGTCTTTTAAGGCACCGGGTAGCAATATGTTTTCTTTTGTATACAGAATAACTAGCTGTAGTGTTATTAGATCCCTGCTTTATCTGATGAAGAAGCTTTCAAGCTGCTGTGTAGAATAGGTGTTCTCTTTTGTATACAGAATTCACAAGTTATAGTTTGATTATTTGAGTGAACATGTCACAGGATCCCCTTATGCAGCTCTGTGCTCTGGCTGTGTGTGTCTGTGTGCGTCTCTGTCTCTTGGCTCCGTGATTTGTTTACATTACATTAGCTTCTTAGCAGATAAGGTTTCTCCTGACAGTGCAGTGTATGAGCCTGTGTCTTGCTGTATTGAATCCACTGTTGTACTGTTTATTAGTTCACTTAAGTTTTGAGATGTTCCCTTGGATTCCTCACTCCCCCCTCCCCTCTCCCTCTCTCCCCTGCAGCTTCATGACTCAGCGTGATTTGTTGACATTCTGCCTGGGCTAAGCTGAAAGGTAAGAATCTTTGTCTCTCGGCAAATCCCCTTTAAGTGCAAGGTGCCTCTATCAACAAAGCTGGACTGCGCCAAAGTGAAAAAACACGTATCTGTAATGTATTCGGATAATAAAAGGTATTTTTTTGCACCTATCAATTCACCTGTGGTGACTACAAAATTGCTGTATTCACATTTAAGTGCAAGGTGCCTCAATGAACAAAGCTGTAGTGCGCAAAAGTGAAAAAAACACGTATCTGTAATGTATTCGGATAATAAAAGGTATTTTTGGCACCTTTCAATTCACCTGTGGTGACTACAAAATTGCTGTATTCACATTTAAGTGCAAGGTGCCTCAATGAACAAAGCTGTAGTGCGCCAAAGTGAAAAAAACACGTATCTGTAATGTATTCGGATAATAAAAGGTATTTTTGGCACCTATCAACCTGTGCTGACTACAAAATTGCTGGATTCTAATTTAACTGCAAGGTGGCTATATCAACAAAGCTGGAATGGGCAAAATTGTAAAAGAACACCTATCTGAAATGTATACTGATAATATAAGTGGACTTTTGCACATAACAAAGAGACCTGCAGTTACTAGAAAAGATGTGTATCATAATATAAGTTCAGGCTGCCCAATATCCAGGAAAATATTTAAATAGAAAACTGTTAATAATAAAGCTATTGCAGTGCAATGTCTACACTAAGTCTTGGTGAATTTTATTTTATAGAGCTTGTCTGTGTTCGCCCCCGGCCCCCCCCCTCCCCCGCTCCCCTCCGTGACTTTACAGCGGTAGATGCTCCTTTAAAATTCTCTACCTAACTACATAAAATCTTCCAATCTCTGATCTAACTAAGTTGTAAGGATCACAGCTAACAGTAGAGCTTTCTCTGTGAAGAAATAGAATAATTTCGCTGAGCTGGTTGGACACAGGCAGAGCGCATGTCCTACTGCTATGAGACGCTGAGAGACACTGATCATGAACAGGAAGGGCTGTTCTATGTAAAACGAGGTCATGTGATTTTTCCAGCCAATCACAACCATACACATCCCAGTCATGACGTCGAACACACATCTCACCCTGCTCTATTCTGTAAGCTGATTTGCTGGCCGCCAAAATGACAGGAAGCGCCGAAAATGGAGCAATCTTAATAGATGATGCAAAGATTTTAACCTAAATTATCGCATGATCTAAAAATTTCGATCAACATAAAAACTGTGCCGATTTCAACTTTGTCGATAATAATCGCTCAACACTAGTGGTGAATATGTTCTCAGGATGGCCTGAAGTCTACCCAGTTACCAACATGACTGCCAGAACCACCGTGAAGAAACTATTGGCTGAGTTGATATGCAGATTTGGGATCCCTGAGGTTATTAAATCTGACCAAGGACCTGCCTTCACTGCAGAAGTAACCAGAGACATTTGGAAACTAATAGGAGCTGACCTCGGCCTGCACACTCCCTACCATCCCGAATTCAGCAGGAAAGTGGAAAGAATGAACGCCACTCTGAAGAACAACATTCTGAAAGCTAGCAAATAAACATCTCTTCCCTGGCCCGAGATCCTACCCATTGCACTCTATTCTGTCAGAAATACCCCCAGACAGCCCCACTGGTCTCACTCCTCAGGAGTATTCTCAGGCCCACCCAGATTAGGGAGGTTTCACACATAGCAGTTGAGTGAAGGGAATGATAGCCTTGTAAAATATGTTATAAATCTGTGTTAATGAATTGAAACTAATCCATGCCATAGTGTTCTCCTCCATTCCAGATCCAGACTCTGATCAAAGCTACATCCTGGTGACTTTGTGTGGGTGCAGAAACACGTCAGAGACTCTCTGGAGCCCAGATTTGACCATACCAAGTACTCCTGATGTCCCCAACCTCAATGAAACTTGAAGGAAGACCCACCTGGGTGCATGCTTCACACTGCAAGAAAGTGACTGCGACCAATAAGTCATTATGAACTTTTCCCTTATCCTTTCATATGTTGTCTAGTCTGGATGTGTGTAAAAATGCAAGAGGGCCAACCAAGGAGGGTGCCTGATGAATTCAAAGCTAGGGATCAGGTCAAAGCAGGGTTTGAATCACTTACACCCCAGATAACAATCAACAAAAGTATGGACTGGGTAAATTACATCTATTGTAGTCAACAGAGGTTTGATAATTACACCCGAGATGCCTTACAAGGTATAGCTGAATAGTTAAGTGCCACCTCCATCATGACTTTCCAGAATCATTGAGAGTTATGAAATTGTAAACAATCCATTGGTGCCTCTGCCGGGAACTGCTCTGAGGTGGCACCTGGCTGTCGTTGGTCAACGGTCATCCTTACCATCAAAGGCTCTGCGAGGAGGCCGGCGGTTGCTTGGTTACGCCCCTTGGAGCAAGCCTGGCAGTGGTTCAGTGGGTTCAACACCCGCTCCACCCGTTCACCCTGCTGTCTAAGGAGAGTGACCTTTACCCATTCTTGTTCAGTGTAGAGAAGAGCATCAATCACCATTCCCACTCTAGGGGGGAGTGTTAGAACAGATTTTGATATTTTTAGGGGGAATGTCAAGTCAGTAATTTAAGGAAAAAAAACATCAAACGTCTGTTTCATCATTATATTCTTATAAAGCTCATCAGATAGTTTGTTAAACTGCTTTTACTGCTATCCTGTACATCCTTATCGAAGTATCAGATATCTCTCACACAGCTTTCCAAGAAACAGATGCGGTGTCTGCTAGAGCCAAGCCAGTCAAGGCCTTCCTCCGCCCCCCAGATGATACAGAGCGTTTGGGATTGTGTCATATCAGCTAATGCTTCATACGTACATGCAAATTATAACTTGTCTCTTAGCAACCACCGATTAACCAATCATGTAGTGATAAAATAGTCATGTGATTAAAAAGTTCTATTGGAATGTAATTTACGGTGATTAAACTTCAGATTTCATGTCCCAGCCAAGTGCATGGGTCATACTCCTCGAGCTCCGGCTGCCGGCAGCAATAATAATAATATAATTCGGACGAGGTATTTAATTGGATAAGGAGTGGAACAAAGAGAATTTCCACACCTGATTCAATCATCTTGACAACAGTGCCCCCCAAATGGAAAATTCAGCCTTCTCCATGCCTTCTTGTGCCCCTTTTTCTCCCTGGGATGAAGTGGCTCCCTACGTGGTCGCCTACCCTCGACTACCCATCGTCCCGGCCCTGGAAGCATTCCGTTTTCTCTACATTAAGTTTTAGGGGACGGGAGAAGAAGGAAGATTTGGACGAGAGACAATCTGGGATCTTGGACAATAGAGAGTTAATGTCTGGGCCGGAGATGTAAAGTTGGGTGTCATCTGCATACTGGTGGTTTTGAAAGCCATGTGATGCTATGAGCTGACCCAGACCAACAGTGTACACGGGTTCATCATTATCATTGGGAGAAGAGAGCAGCAGCTTGCTGCAGGCAGTGGCGCAGCCCGTAAGTCGGTAGTGTGGCCGGGAGTCAGCAGGATGGCAGCAGTACGAGGTTGGGAGCCAAAAGGCCATGATTTAGACCACCCACTTTGCATGTCCCAGAAAGTAGCAGCACAGGGGCTCACCGGGTCAGCGGCGGTAACAGTCAGTCAGTGCAGAGTTTTGATGGTAAACTCACCTACTCGGCGGTGTGCCAGTTTTTTGACGAGACACCAGATGAGGCGAACATAACTATATGTAGAATCTGTGGGCAGAAAGTAAAGCGTGACCAGGGACCTTACATTGGCACCACGGCCCTGCATCAACATCATGCAGTGTCACCATACGTGTTTCAGATGTGGTGGTCCATCCTGTCCCAACAGCTGCAGCACCCAGTGGCACGCCTCCCATTTCAGGCAGTCAAGGCTTCACCACCTCTGCCGAAGACACCTCCCTGTCTATTACATCATCTACCGGTCCAGATACTCATGCTCCTCGGCACTCATGGTGCCAGCAGTCGTTCACCGAGACGATTGACAAGAGACAGCAGTATGCGTCTAGCCATCCCTAAGTGCAGAAACTGAAAGTTGGTGGTACTGCAGTCCCTCCCTTTTCAAGTGGTGGACTCTGCACAATTCAACGAACTGGCAAGGAAACTTGGCATTCCCTTCTGCCATTGTAACGACACGGGTAGTGGCTCCTCTGGACCACCGCAAGCAGTGGTAGCGGCCACGCCAAGGAGCGGGGTCTAAATAGGTCCCAGTTTTCACCAGAGCCTGCCGCAAAGCGGGATGGACTTGCAGCGGCGGGAGTCTACCAGGTCGCTACCCCTGACGTGACTTGCTTGCGGTGGCAGCCGAGGTGTAGCATGGCACTAAATCATAAGGCAAACTCGGAGTCAGGGACAGGTAGTAAGGTCAGGACAGGCGGCAATGGTTCGTGGTCAAGGGACGAGGGCAATCGGTACGGTACACGGATATGACAGACGAGGCTGAAGGAAACTCTTTCTCTATAGGCTCTAAAATTATTATTAGTATTATTTATTTTATAGTCTTGGAGGCGGTTGTGTGAGGAGCCTTTTCCATTACAAATGCAGCTAAAGGATTTCCACAGCTTTCAAATCTGGACACCTGGATAATAGTTCAGCAAACTTTTCATTTATCACCTGTGTTATCTGTTCATGATCAAATGAACATTTATCAACTTGCTTTCTTAAACCACTTGAAATCTTAGTGGATGTCATTTGTTCCACCGGTAACAGGGGAGGGCCTCCAGAAGGACTTGTGTTTTTTACTTTCTGTAAGTTGGACATACGTTTCACATTCATCATACGAAGAAGTTCATACAAAGCCAGTTTTGCAGCATTTGCTTCTTTTTTTTTTTTTTCGTCCCATTCCAGTTTTGTACTTAATTCAAACAACAATGGCACAGAATGCAAAATAAGCACCTAAAACATTCCCTGTAGTTATGGTCTCCTTCAGTTCAAGTTCCATACGCTGCATTTGAACAAACTGGTGTAATGCAGAAAATGTATTCAAACCACCACGTTTATACTTCATGAGTGTTTGATCGTCACTGCTGTCCTCCTCAACGGTCTTGGTATGCAGAGGCTGACCGCTCACCAAAAAACCTCCCATGCCACTCTCCACATCAATACTACAAGAAACATGGGATGTCTGCCCTACCTCTTCATTGCCACCTATCTGCTGACTGTCCTCAAATTGTTCTTCCTCGCTGTATAGTGGCGCTGAGCCCAGACCACATACTAGTCTTCTGGCTGAGGGACCTGAACGGGACAGAGGTGGGTTGAGTACAGGTAAGGGCCGCTGACCTGTTCCTGGGCCATGCCAACTAAGAGTTGTATCTGACAAACCCACCGCTAGGGTTGTCAGATGTCATCTGGGATGAAGTTGATGACCTACTCAACCAATCAAGAACCCTTAGGTTGCTGATCAACACACGGCCGCTACATGACACCGGCAGTTCTGGCCTCACCGAGTCACTCCTGCTGCGACGTTCCTTACTGTGCTGTGACCTGTGTGCCTGCTCCAGGAATGTTTGTGCCCCTGCACTCGTATGTGAAGAGCTGGCCCCCTCTCTGTCTGACATACTTTTTGTTGAAAAATTCAGACTCTGTTTAATGAAGATATCTGTATATGATAAATACACTCCCTGTATTTGACTCCAAATGAACCCACTAACAAGCTTGAGTAACCTTTGGATATAAATTGCGCTCCACATATGGCCAGGAAAAATTTACTTGTATGTGCCGCTTAAAAACACAGTGTATTTTACTGAATATAAAAGCACACCAGGTTTAAATTTAACTTTTGGTAAAATTTTGCACGGGAAAAATTTTTCTTTTGGGTTGAAAAAAAACGTTATTTTTCTGACACAAAAAAAAAGCACAAAAAGGTTAATTAACCTTTTAAATTGGCAAAAGAAATGAGCGCCAAAAATTAAAGGTTTGGCTTTTTAAGCGTGTTTTTCGCCGCAGAAAACCCTTTTTCCCGTATAAAAGCCCGGGCACCCGGAAAAAAAGTTTTTTTTAAAAAACCAGCTTTTCGACCCGCTTGGGGTTTTTTCCCCCCCGCGCCCATTTAACGGCCGAACCTTTTTTCTTAAAAATGCTTTTCCCCCCCCTTGACTTGTTCAAACGGTTTTTCCTTAAATTCTAAAAAAATTCCCCTTGTTTTTTTCGTTGCCCCCTTTTTGTTTTAAAAAAATTTTTCAAACCTTTTTGTTTGAAGGGGTTGAATTTTTTTTAAAAAAAGGGTCGCAAATTCACCTTTGGAGCCAGCCTTTTCCAATGAAAGTTCGTCCCTTTCAGGGAAAGCGGATGCTTTTTTGGGAATGCCCCTGCGTGTTGGGGAGTTCCCCCCGGGGGGGGCAAATTTTTTCCCCCCGGGGGTATCCAATTTTTCCCGGGGAAATCAAAATTTTCCCAAAAAAAAAATTTATTAAAATTTTGGACCGGCTTTTTAAAAAAGGGGCTTTGGGTTTTATTGCCCCCATTCATTTTTGGGGGGAAATAAATTGCCCAAGGGTTTCCCCTTCCCTTTATTTTCCCTCTTGCCCGGCCCCTACCCCCCCTTTCCCCCCCCCACCCTTTCTACCCAAAAAGGGCCCCCCCTTTTTTACTGGTTAATTTTGATTTTACTTCTAGGGGGGGGGGGGGGCTTTTTCCTTTTTAATAATAGAAGGGGGGCCCCAAGTAATTTGTTTTTTGGGCCTTAAAAAAGTAATTTCCCCAAAAAAGTTTTCTTCACTTTCCCCCTTTTTTCCG